>JACXSJ010001936.1:0-13153 GCA_014851325.1 Pentalonia nigronervosa | reverse complement strand
TTTTATTTCAGTTAAAATTGTATAATGATAATAATAAATGAATACACTTTAAATACTACATACTTACTATAAATGTATTACCAATTTATCATTTTTCATTAGTTCATCTTTACTACATTTTTATTTTATAAGTTGTTTAATGTTTTGTGTTAACTTTTATTCAAATAAAATTAATCACAGTTTAATTCAAATGCAAAACTTTATTTTATATTCAAAAAATAAAACAAAACAGAAAATAAAAAAGTTCTTACTATTATTATAACTTAATAGGTATAAATGTATAGGTGCCTAATTTGAAATAAACATTGTACAATTAATAAAACTAGAAAATAAAATCCAATTTTCTATTTTTATCATTAGCAAATCTATTAATGATATATTCAATATTATTATGAATATTTATATTTTTGTGAATGTATAACAAAGATCGACCTGTTAATATTTCCTCACTCATTCCAGATCTTAACCATGTTTTCAGTAAACATAGAAAAAAAAAGCTCCTTTCTGCTGTAGCAATAAATATTGAGAGCGATTAGGATTTTAACTAATAAAGACAATACTCAGTTGTGCTCTAGGAGTCGTCCCGTGCTGACGTGTTTCGTGCATATCGCTGATAAAGTTAATTTATATAGTAATTACCGACCAAGCCAATTAAACAGTTTTTACCCATGTCGTTCACGTCAGGCGGCGCTTACCGCGTTGGCCAAAATTCGACAACGAACAAAATCAAACCTAATCTAACTAAAAAATCGGGATACAGTTCAGAATACGGACGTAGGCCAAATAAAACATCTGACAACTCGGGATTTCCGAGTTTCAATCAAATAATTAAAAACTCCACCTACTTTAAATACATCTGTTTCTACCTTTAATTTCGATGACGTAACCGGTGATACGCATGCTTCTATGACAATCGACGATAATGACCGTACTAATGAGCTGCCGACCGTTTCCAGCGCAATAGCTGATAAAACTACGGCTTCACCGTCAATTTCAGATATCCTTCCTATCAACAACAATAATAACAACATTCTTCTGCGTTCGTTTTCACCTGATTATAACGGTCCCATTTTTAATATTAGCTGAATGTATCGTTCAAAACAAAAATCTAGGGAATTGTCATCCAGTCAGTGTGGCTAAATTCTTCTCAACCAACTTTACAGGCATTACAAACATTTAGCTAGCTGGATCAAAAAAAGTCAAAATCACTTTCAACTCTATTACTAATGGTAATATTTGTTTAAATTCGGATACCCCACTCGGAAACGGTTTTCAGGTAAATATCATCTACTCTAATTTTTTTGTACGGCATCATCAAACTTGATATTAACGTTTCCGAAGAGGATTTCAACGAGGATGTCCATTCCCTCGTTCCTATAGAAGCATTTAAACGTATCTCTATCAAGAAGGATGGAAATATTCAAACAAGTACGGTAGAACTGAAATTTATTGCATTAAAAATACCATCCGTAATCTCTATTTTCAATATGTTATTTGAAGTAAAACCTAGCATTTGTTCCCCCGTGCAATGCAATCGTCGTCTCTGTTTCGGTCATACTCAAAAATTCTTTCGCAGTGACGCAAGATGTAGTCATTGTGGCGAATCCAAGCATTCAATAGACACTTGTCCCACCGTTCATACCACAGATCCTACTTGCCTGTTTTGCAAATTTCCTCACCTGGCCACTCATCGCTCCTGCCAAGAATGGACTTCCCAAAAGGAAATCAAAATTGTCATGGCTACTAAAAATATCTCTTACAAAGAAGCGATAATTTTTAGGAAAAACAAATGTTATACATCAGTTATTAGATTCTCTGACGTTGAAAACAGCCAGCCTCCAATTTCCGAAATTATGAAATCGGACTCGCCTCTCCACAATGTTCATTTCTCCAGTTTAAACGAAAACCATCACTTTTTCAATACAAAAAAAAAAAATAATATAATTCCAATCCTACCTCCACGAATAGGAAAATTACACTACCAACAGAACCATCTTATTGCCCTCCAAATGGTAGCTACTTATATATACCCAATATCCAAACCCAACAATCAGAAGGCAACACAAATGATTTCTTTTGGGTTCACTCCTTTGCTCTCAAACTACCCGTGTCTCTTATAAATGCCCCTGCGTTATTTGTCCCATTTTCTCCTTCCTTCCTTCAGAACTTAATTGAATCTTCTTTAACGACTCTCCTCTCCATCCCTAATCAAAATTTAACTGCCTAGACATAGGTTCCTTATACTCTACTGTAACCCTCTTAATTATAATACTTTAATCAAGCATCATGCATCACAAAACTAATAATAAAAATCACAATACTAATTATAATATATTGCAATAGAACGTTAGAAGCCTTACAGCCCGTCTTCCTTCTTTACATCATCTACTTACGGCCCAAAAATGCTCCGTAGTTCTTCTCTCTGAAACTGGTTACTCTCTCCGCAGTCCCTCAAAATTCCGCAATTTAAAATTTTCAAATCCCACCGCTCCGATGGTTATGGTGGCATAGCCATTGCAGTCCATAACTCCTTTAAATCCAAATTCATTTCAATGAATGACATTACCAGAGACAGATTCATAAGCTATAAAATTGACCTTATTGGAATGGAAATCTCAGAGAAAAGTTCTCTAAACTCATTTAACATATGATCTTGCTACATCCCTAATAACATTCATGTTCCATCATCTCTTTGGCAGACGCTCTTTAATCTAATCTCACATGGGTCCCTCATATGTGGCGACTTTAACGCCTTTTATCCCGCATGGGGCTCCAACTCATTTACCCATCGTGGAAATTTAATTTATGACTCTATTAACACTCTTGGCTTTTGCATTCTAAATAACGGTAGTCCAACCCATGTTGGACGTCCAAATTCCATCGATTCAG
Source organism: Pentalonia nigronervosa (assembly GCA_014851325.1). Taxonomy (NCBI): domain Eukaryota; kingdom Metazoa; phylum Arthropoda; class Insecta; order Hemiptera; family Aphididae; genus Pentalonia; species Pentalonia nigronervosa. Next base: position 10,264 of record JACXSJ010001936.1, on the reverse strand, counting down.
CCATTGATTTGTCCTTTTGCTCTTCCGATCTAATATGGAAACTATCCTGGCGCATTTACTATTTAGAAACTTTCAACGTTCTGGCTCTATGACTGATCTTTTCTCATACTGAAAGGCATGCACTTTCACTACACGAATCCTTAAAAACGTAAAAAGAAATAATTGGAAAATTTTTTGCTCAAACCTAAAATCGTCCTGCTCTATCCAACACCTACGGTCCACTGACAGAAGTTTCAAAAATTGCATAACTCCTCCTGCACGTCTAAACAACGATGAATGGTTTGATAGTTTCTGTTCGCAAATTTCCCCTTGCTATGTCCCCTCTGAATCTGACCTTTTTCCTTGTTACTCTCACAGAATCTCCCCCTCCCCACATTCTAACAAATAAATTCAACATGACTGAATTAAACTTTTCCATCGCCTCTAGGAAATCCTCTGCCTCTGGCATCGACAACATTTCTCCGGTTATGTTATAGTACCTTCCGGAAAATGCCTTAGTCTCTCTCCTTCCCTTAATGAACAACATCTTCATTACTCAACAATTTCCTCCTTCATGGAGCCTCTATAAAGTTATCCCTATACCTAAACCCAATTCCAACACCTCCTTCCGTCCTATAGCACTCTTGTCTTCCTTATGTAAAATTTTCGAACATATGCTTAAATCTAGACTCTATTGATGGTTTGAATCAAACTCAATCTTAGCGGCTAATCTTTTCTCCTTGAGGAAAGGTATGGGCACCATGGAATGTCTCTTTTCATTTTTAGGACACATTTTTAACAACGGAGAATTCTTTGTGGCTACTTTCGTAGATATACGTGGCGCATTTGACTCCGTCAATATCAATACTCTTATTTCACACCTTTCCTCTCTACACCTACCTCATAAGTTTTGTAATACATTACTCTCTATCCACAACCAAAAAAACCTAATTTTCTCCTCTTCGTTTGGCTCATATAATATTCGTTCCAATTTCTCAGGCATTCTGCAAGGTCTTGATTCTTTTCAAAATTTATATGAGCATCATCGAAAAACATTTAACATCTCATAGACACCAATGTATTATATACTGATGACATGGTAATTTTCACTGTCAATAAGTCTCTAAACTTGGCTGTTGATCACTATTACCTTGCCCTCAAGGATTTAAAAATTATCTTGGATAAAGTGTCTTTTGAACTGGCCCCTGAAAAATGTAAATCTGTCATTTTCTCTTGGCGCAGATATTTTGTAGATCACAACGTAATTTTTGACAATAATATTATCTCCTTTATTTTCAACATCACTTATCTGGTTATCACTTTAGACCCCAAACTTAAATGAATTCCACAGATAACTTCACTCACAGCTACTGTTTCCCGCTGGTTTAATTTCCTTAGGACAATAACCAGTACTTGGTGGAGCTCCCACTCTTCATGTCTTTTAAGCATTTATCGGACTCTCTTACGCTTCAAGATTGACTACGGTTATTTTTTCTTCGGCTCTGCCTCCTTTTCCAAATGGAAAATAATAAACAAACAATAAATTGCCTAAGGAATATTATGGGTTACCTAAGATGAATTCCTTGCCCAGCTATTGAAGTAGAATCAAACTGCGCTCCCTTCAACATTAGGTGTCGTTGGTTAGCCAGTAAATTCGTCATAAAGTCACTAGCTCAATCAAATCATCTTATATTTGACATATTTTACTCACTATCCCTCAATTGGCGATATATTCCTAAATCTATGCCTATCCTTTCTATTACCGCGAACTCTCTCTCAAATTTACATCAATATATTATGAAAACAAACAAACGCCCGCTTTATGAACAGCCTATTGATTCTCTTATAAGCTCACCATCTGTTCACATAGTAAACTTATTTTTTTTACTATCTTCCAAAGATCTTCAAGTTATGTCTTATAATATAATCAATACAATTTTTTCCGAGTTCCTCAATGCCAACTTTAGAAATTTCATAACGGTTTATAGTGCCGAATCTGTCTCTCCCCATTCCGTTGGCTATGCTTTCTATATTCCAGCATTACATATATCTTTCACCAATAACCTCCCTCCTTCTTCTTCTTCCTTTCCCGTTGAGTGTCACGCTATTATCGAGGCATTAACACTTATCTCAAATTTTGCTCCTGTTAATTACTTAATAGCTTTTGATTCATTGTCATATCTACAATCTCTCAATTCCAACCCCTTTAACTCTCACTTATCCCCTCTAGTTTTTCATATTAAAAAAATCACCTTAAAACTCGTGCAATCCAACTACTTCATACAATTTCTTTGAATTCCTAGTTACATTGGAGTTCACGGAAACAAGGTTGCCGATAGCCTAGCTAAATCTACGTTCAACTTAATCTGCCCTGCTATTACCTAACTCCCTCAAACAGATTTTACCCCACCTATAAGTCTCCACATTAAAATCTTCTGGACATCGCATTGTGCCGATCTCCCAGCAGAATTCGCTACAAGATATCAAAGTATCGTCTTGAATTTGCCTCACTCGACATAGTTCAACAAACTAAAACTACCAAGATCAACTATAATTCAATACATTGGTTTACGCATAGGACACTCACTTTTACCTTATTACTCCTATAAACTCAGCTTAAACGACTCCACTCTGCACTTTGCACTCTGCACCTAATAAAAAATACCTGTGACCTTTCTCATATGGTTTTTGAATGTCTGGTCTTACAATGCAAACGTGTAACTTTGTTTAACTCACTAAAATTCCTAAACAACCCCATAAATCTTATCTCTATTCTTAACTCCAATTCTGAACGGGTTATTGATAAAATAATATCATTATTTTGGAGGCTGGTTTCCTCGTTTAATTTTGAAATGTAAGTGCAATTTGTTTATAATGTATTAATATTTTTATTTTTTTAATATCTAATAACTGTCGAGCTAACATTGTGTGACAAAAGGCTAATAAAAAAAAAAAAAAAGACAATACTGGAAAATAGTCACAATCAAGTTTGTCTAGAAATATATAACTGATGTTATTGTTGTGAGGCGAGTATCTGATGTAAATTTATTTTCCAATAAATTTAATTTTCCTCAGTTTTTATTCAATAGAAAATGTACTCACCAAATAACACACTATATTGATCAGAAATATCTAGTAATGGTGGCTTCACATATAGTAGATATATTAATACTTCAGCAATTACAATCGATTCCTACATATGATAATAAATCTAATCTCACACTTTTCAATTTTTTCACAACTTTTGAGCCAAGTATTTATCCTATTATAGTTGGTTCTGATTATTGTAAACCTAATGTACCATTTGTATTATCAATACTAAGAGTATCTGTACTATAATTGTCCTTATAAAGATCAACAAAACCAATAAAATCTTTTCTGACTATATTTTCATAAATATATCTAATTGATATACTAAGTTGAGATATATGAGATATACAGTTGTTTCATCAAATAAAACATGGTAATATTTTGCCTAGTAGCTCTTTTTAATAAAAAAAAGAACTTCATTGCCACAATGATTTATTAATTAATTTGTTGATGTTTTACTAATATTAGTAGCATTGTTCTTAGCTGTCATTAAATGATTTTTCAAAACTATCTTCACTATCTATTTGAAATCTTAATAATGAACGAAAATTTCCTTCAGTAGCAACGGGACTATTATTTGTATAAAGTAATGAATAAACTATCATCCCGATGGTCTCTTATACGTATATTTTGTTGTCCATGTAAAATTAAAGTTTTTATTACTGGAACGAGTCTTTCTCTATTTTGAATTACTTGTTGTCTACGTAAAGTCTCAACCTGATTCCGAGTATCGTTTGATGGTTTTTTATACACTTGAATAAATTATTCACTTTTAACTATTGCTAACATGTGATATTGAGTTTGAAATGATAGTCTAGGTCCCCATGTTTCCTTAATAAATTAGCAAATTTTATTAGTGATTCTTTCATAATTTTTTTAACAGTTATTGTTTTTTGACCACCTATTAAAATATCATTGTTAAAAATGACATAACTTTTGTAAAAAAGTCCTTCTTTCATATCAAAATAAACTAACCAAAAATACTTTGCTAAATGTTGATGACTGGGATGTCACGTTTCATCTCTATTGCATTTGTTATGCACAGAAAAAGCAAATACTTCATTTGTTGGGGAGACCCAGTGATGTTTAAGAATCATAAACTTGGTAAAATCATTAATGTCATGTATGTGATCTGTATAGTTACCGATACAACTTCCCGATAAGGTAGTAGTATCATTATTATCATTATAATAAATGACAATTCTGATGAACTAGTCGAAGCAGAAGTCAATGAACCATTGAATGACACATAAAAACTTGGAGTTGAAGTATCTATTTCTTCTATTGGGATGACACTTTCATGAGCTTCATATAGCATTATTTTTTTTTATGACAAATTTGTCCATTATTGGTTATATTTGTTGAAAGTTCGATGTTTTTATAATAATTTAATATAAATACAACTTCAGTATCATTTTATTACTAAAATTTACATTTAATGTATGAAATAATTTTTTTAACATGATTTTATTTAATTGTATTTTTATTTTTAATAAACATAATAAGCATTATAAGATTAATAGGTTGGTATACTTACGTTCTACTCTTCATGAATAAAATAATGTTTGAATAACAAATAACAAATTGTATTGTACAATTTAAATAACTGAAATTTAATACCTATTATAGTACAATATTACCATTTCTATAAAGATGATAACGGCGTGTCGACCATGTCGCGCGTCATTGCTTGAAAAAGTTTTGAATGTAATATTTATTTTTAGATTTTATATAAATATTAACCACAATAATAGCAAAAGTTAACATGTCGAATGTAGAAATAACCGTCGCGACCGGCTGGCGATTCAATGTATAAAAAAGTGTTTACATAATTATTATTTAATGAAAACATTTTTTTCAATTAAATAAGGGCCGAGGGGTGGCACGCGCCTCTGCTCCACTCCCTGGAACCACCATTGTTTTATGATATACGAGTATATATATTTAGTCATTTTAATATTTTAAGACGTGGGTTAATCAATGATTACCTATAAATTATTGTGTTTGGGCCTCTGTATCGCTATAGACTGTAACGATTTTTGATTAGATTTTTATATCTAGCCCCTTGGTTAGATTTAATCAGTATTGTGCAATATACAGCGTGTTATAACCGAAATCTGAATCGTCGAATCCGTCAATTTCATGTTTCATTTTATTATAATTTTATTGAAAAATTCCCGTTTTCCATAATCTTTTTTTTATTTTTCTCAACGCGTTAAAAAATTATTGGAAATTTTTTTACTTTTGACCTCCTAAAGTACCAACTAGATTCACTTTCCTCCCAGAAAAGATGTTAATGAAGAAATTTGCAGCACTTAAACTCTGCCCCAAAATGCAATGACAGACTCACAAAAAAAAAATATTGTAAAATCGATACATTCTTTACTCTGCTCAGAATCTAAAATTATTGAAACAAAATAAGTATACTTTAATTCAATTTACTTTACATTTATTCATATCATATTTTTATAGTACTTTAAGATATTATAAATTACTGATTTTTTTTCCTTAGCCATTTTTTACATAAAGTTCAACAAAGTTTTTTTGTTAAGATATTACATTTTAATAAATAAATATATCATTGAATTTGATAATATTAAGAATTAATACGATAGGATAATAAATTAAAATAAATATAATTTTACTATATACTTAAGATTTATTTTTATCGATAAAATAAATTTTTAATAAATGTATATTTAATGGAATTCATGAATTTTAAACTATAGGTATAATTGTATAAACCGCATATCATTTACCATTAATCCATATTGCCCAACCCTGCTAACAGTAACAAACAATAAAAAAAATGTACCTATTTTATTTTCATATTAATAACTTGGATAATGTTATCATTGATTTGTATTGTTGTTAAATTACTTTTAAAAATCAAATAAAAATACTTGTCAAACATATTAAAAAAAAAAAATTACAAATATTACATAATTATTATTAAAGCTTTAAACTACATGCTCAAACATACGTTTTACGGATAATTACTACTGATATTTTGCCATTTTTTCATATACAAAATATTTATTTTGCTGATACCAGGACTACTAGAGTTGTTAATTCGCATTCACGACTCAGATTCGTAGCTCGCAATCATAGATAATAAGAAGCATCTTCTATTATCTATGTTCGCAATAGAGATAGAGAAGTATTATACGCCAGGTCCAGACCAAGTAACATATCTTTCTGACATTGTGGTAGACAAATATTCATGTTACTGCTTATGATGGGAAATCTTAAACAATGTCGGAAACGTGTGTTTCCGGCAAATTTTTCTTTGGTCTGGACAGTGGACGAGGCTTTAGATCATATACAATCTATATTGTTTATGGATCTAATACACCCTTTTCCAATCTGTGTAGATAACACGATTAAAGATATATTATCTATAACCTTGGGTAGATACTAAAGAACTATTATAACTGTGGGTAAATATCATTTTGGCACCTGGCAACGGTACCTTCTCTCCAAAATTACGCCATTGTTATAATTATTTTACTTTATATTATAATTGTTTCAATATAACATAAACATTTGGATTTAGTATGTTAATCGGAAAATAAATGATAATATTTATCATTGTTCTTTAAAATTATTATATAAGTAGTTGATGCACTAATGTTATTTTTGCGATTTGTATGTATGTTTAGATTGAAAATGCATCGTTAGACATTTCTGAAACCTTTCAAGATGATTTTACTGAATTTGATATTAATGAAGTAATAATCCAAGTGAGACCATTAACTGTTAAAACATTAATGTATCAATTAATTAACAATATATTTTTTTAGGAAAATAATAAAGAAAATGAATTTGGCAATATTAAGAAAGAACATGATATTAAAAATATTGTACGTACAACCCAAAAGTATTTTGAAAATTCAAATCAAATACAATGCTTACGATGTACAAATACTTTTACCTGTGGTGAGCATTATTATAATACAAGTTTTTCTTATTATATTTTTATAGTATTTCATCTCTTACTACTAACATGATAACTAATTATTGTAAAATTTTTTATTTGTTATAAAGGTACAGAATTGAGACGCCATATTCTATTGAACCATAACTTGAAAGAATTGGATTGTCATCATTGTTTTCGTCGCTGTTCAAATTTATTGGAATTTGAAAACCATGTAAAATTACATTTTAATGCTCAACACCCATACTATCCATGTGATTTATGCTCGATCAGCTTCAACAGTTTGGCAAGTCTTATACTTCACATTAAAACACATGACATACCACATTCCAAAGAATGGGCACTTATCTACAATCTATCTGATAGATCTACATATTTTAGTTGTCGATATTGTAATAAGACTTTTATACTTGAAGCATCAATGCAAATCCATGAACGTATTCATTTTACATGCTTAATGTGTGAGATATGCGGTAAACAATTGCCGAACAAATCTCAGTTGAGTGTACATCAGCGTCAACATACTGGAGAAAGACCTTATCAGTGTATGAATTGTGGTTCTTCGTTTAAATGTTTGTCAACATTACGTCAGCATGAAGTTGTACACTACGAAAAGAAATATAGCTGCGAAGTCTGTCTGCGAAAGTTTAGCCGACCAGAGAAGGTTCGTATACACATGAGAGTACACACAGGGGAAAAACCCTACAACTGCTTGATATGTCATAAAAAATATCAACAGAAAAACGATTTGAATCGTCATGTTAAAAAGAAACATGAAGAGAATTACACTATGCACAATTTCAGATTAAACTCGTTTTAAAAATTTAATTAACTTAATATTTTAAATAATCAAATTATTGGTTATAAATATTTTCATATACTTTTATTAATGTACATTTACTAATATTTTTATTTTTACTTTAGCTAGCATTAATGTCATTTTTATCATATATTAATTATTACACTACCAATTCAATTAATTTTAATACCTTTCATAAGTACATATTAAATTTTATTATCAGAATAGACTAAAAATGTAGATGTATTTTTTTTTTTAAATCATTGTTTATTTAAAAATGAAATTTCTAGTCAAATATGTTTATATTTTCATTAAATGAACTAAAATAAATTAAAATTATTATTCATTTGTGATTTTTATTTTTCTCCTATAACTTTCATTAAGTGCTTGCATACTTTTTGGATTTGAATTCAATACCAGATCAACGAAAGTCATCGCTAACATGAGACCATTGGACATAAGTTCTTTTATAACTGGTTCTTTAACCGATCTATAAGTTAAAATAGCATCGATTCCTGGAGCAACAGGAGTAATATACTCAGGAAAAATGCCTTTTAGCATCAATTCAGTTATATCTTGTGATGAAATGATTTCTGTACCAACAATAATTCGAAACAGTCTGGCATGCAAACGTGCTTTCATAAGTACCACTTTGTTCATAGATTCTTCTAAAATATTTAAAACAAATTATGAAATATTGTCGTAGAACAACATGTTTGTAAATATTTACGATTATTATCAGAAGTATTTACAGATTGACCACTATTGATAAGAGCAATTAGCATGGCAAGTGTCTGTAGTTTAATGTAAAATAAATTGGCACCAGCAACATTGACATTGTTTGGCATTTTCACATAGTTCTCAATTAGGTAAATATCACTTTCAGGTAAATCCTTCATGAGTGCAGCAACCTGAGTACAAACAATTTATATAATAGAAATAATATAACTACATAACATATTGCTTACAGAATTATAGACATCATCTAAATTAAATTTGTTCATCTCTTCTGGCATGTAAAGTGTCTTCCATTCTTTAAGGATGTTACCATCTCGGAGTATAGTGGTACAACTCAAATATCGACCAGACATTTGTAAAGAAACAATTTTTTTAATAGACTAAAAATAGTTATCTAATTAGATGTAATAGTGGACATATGGTTAATTAAAATTACCTTTCGCTTTGCTTCTGAAAGTAGAGGCACATAATAGTTGACATTCCGACTATGTTTTCGTTTCACTTTACTAACTTCAATTGCTTCACTAAAACAGCGCATCAAGCACATCTGCTGACATCCGAAAGATTTCAATATCACTAATATAAAAATGATAAATAATAAGGGTACATTAAAGATATTTCAAGTAGAAAATAATTTACTCTACAAGCAATTGGTTGTTCTTTTTTTTTAAAATTTTATTTTAATCTACAAAACATGACGAGCATTTAATTTCCAAAAACTAATTGTAAATTATTTTAACATAAGTATCAAAAATAAAATTAATGACTGAGGACATATCGTCCTTTGAGTATTCTGCGCTGCAATATTTTGCGTCCTTCCTTTGTAGCCATTCTTGTCCACCAACCATGTTTTTTAATACGTTTTGCTTCATTGGGTCGAGGGAAATGATGACGTGTTTTCGTGCGAACAAAGTCAATAGACCACGAGTTCAATGCTGATGGTGTTAAAAAACTGGTTGGTGTAGATCCATGAGGAGTGATTCCGATAACTTTTCTAGTATAAATAATTATTTTAAAAAAAAAATACAGATGGATGTTATGAATAGTTTGATGGATTTTTTCAACTTACTGGAAAGTGTTACGTAGAATTTGACCTAAAGACATTTTGAATGATTTTCAAAAGGATGTATGGGGAATTGTTGACTTATAATCTGAATAAGGCTTACTTGTTTAGCTGATTTAAATTGAAAAAATTGAGCCAGTTCCGACGATCGACATATTCCGTAAATAAGAAATTATGTATGGAAAGTCAATTGTTAGTGATAAGCTAGTGATAATATCATAGAATATAACATATAACACTTTGATATCGAATCTCGAGGCATCATTTTATTGTTCTATGACACGATGTAGAGAAGATAAGGTGATAAACTGATAACATTTCATGAAAAAAGACCATTGTTTGATTGCAGCACCAATACCGCATATTACGCGTCGGCTCCCGATGTCCGCTCAACTGTATAATATTATATTTACATTACTATATTATAATGTATTATCAGATGGCGATTTATACCAGCCAAGTGGTGGCCATTAGTCAACGCAAATGAAGCAAGGAAAGGGGAACTCCATTGTGACCAAATAATAAAAATAAATTACCGGTAGTATTATTATGTTTGTGTCACTGTAAATTAATCTTAATTAACTCTAAATTGGTAATGTCAATGGTTTTTTTACATTATTATGTGAGTATTATTTGTAAATTTTGTATTGTTAATTAA
>JACXSJ010001935.1:48586-64550 GCA_014851325.1 Pentalonia nigronervosa | reverse complement strand
AGTAGCCCCTCGTGCCAGACCCGGTCAAAAGCCTGAGAGACATCCAGAAACACGGTAGGGCAGAATTCTTTCTTCTCCAGTGCGTTGGAGATTGTGTCAACAGTGCGATGAAGTTGGTGGATAGTTGAGTGGTGGGCTCTAAACCCGAACTGGGTGTGTGGGATGATGTTAGCTTCTGTGGCAAGAGGGATGAGTCTTTCATAATAATTTAAGGAAATACCTAGGTACCTATAAATATTAATAAAAACAGGTAGGTGTCTAATTAAAAAATATAAAAAAAATTCTTTTGTTGCATTGTTAGGTACAAGCTACCTTCAAATTTTTTTTTATATTTACTGATAATGATTTTATTAAATCTAAAAAAAAAACATTTGTATACTTTCTATTGAATAAATATTCTTTTGAACTACTATCAGAAATAAAAAATTATAAAAACCTTATAATTTGACTTTTTCATACAAATTTAGAATACTTTTGATGATGATTACGAAGTAGCTAAAATGTTGATATTAGATTTTTTGATTTTGTATCTAATAATAATCACTCCATTGATGAGTTTTAGGTATATTTATACATAGTATCAGTGTATCACAAATACTTAAAGAATATTTTAACCCAAGAATTGTTCACTTATTCCTATTTTTTTGGAATATACATTAATTTGATTAAAAAAAATCAGACTGTTTTAATTTACACCGAAGTTTCAAGTATCTGACCCTGCAGATATAAGATGCCATCCGTTGCATGGACATCTAAGGTCATTGTGGATATACATTGATTTTAGATTGAGATTAAGTTTTATTATTGTTAGTATTTATGCACCTATAAATTAAATTGTAGGTATAAACTATAAAGTACATATATAATATAATATGATACCTAATATTATATATTTGATTAATGAAGTTTGCTCCTGATACAATAAAATTAGTTGGAGGTTGCTCGGTGTTACGGGGTTGAAGCTTCTGAAAGGTGGTTGAATATTATCAATAAGCTCCTCTCTTTCTAGTACAATCTGTATTCGATAAAGATATGTTTAACTGCAAGTGGGTATCACACTCACAGCTGATACATATAGGTCATATGATAAGAGGATTTTATATTTTCATACAACGGTGTCATTTAAGGGGGAACAAAGTGGGAGTTTGTCCTTGTATTATTGAAAAAACACTCTAATTGTTGAGCCGGTTGTTGGTGAAATAACAGAACCATAATTATTTTTCTAATTTTGAGGAAATAATATAATATTGTGTAATAGCATTGGAAAACTATATAGTCATGATAATAATTAATATTTCTAGTTTTCTAGTCGGACGCTGATACTATAGAAATTATAAAACGATCATTCTTAAATTTATCCATGTTCAAAAAATCTTTATAATAAAAGGTAATTATTCAAAATTATTCGATTTTTCAATTACGTTTTAGCAGTTTTATATTTTGTAATTTAATTTGTTTGACTTATTTAGAAAAATATGAAATTATGTCACTGAGGTATTGGTACCATAATTATATTTTAGCTCCTTCGCGTCTTTACCATAAAATGAGACTATTTTTGCTTCAGACATGTATAAAGTTATGTAAGACGGGAATTGTATCGAGATAAAAGTGTAAGTAGAAATTAGATTGCCAGCAAAGTGATTTGTTTTTTTTTTTTATTCAGTTAGATATATGGGCTGGTAAAAACGTTTGCCCCTTTTTCTTAAAAATTGAAATGACACCACTGTTTTCATTGAGTATCGGTGTATGAAGCACGTTTATCCATTCTGAGGTGGTTAATGTGGGTCTCGTTATTATTCTTGTGTAGTTTTAGGGAAGGGTAATAAATAGGTGGTGCTTTTAATTTCATTAAATTTGATTGAAGTTGAGAGTTAGAGCCAATATTTTTCACACCGGTAGTGTGTGTCTATTTCAAAGACGTTTTAAATTGTCATAGTAAGAGAAGAAAAAACTATTACCTATCTATTAACTATAATTATATAGCCTAAAAGATCCTCTTTGGTTCTGACATTATGCTATTGGTTCTCATATTATTTGATGGGATGAACAATATATTTAATTTCCACGAGAACGTCATTAATTTACATACGAGTAGGTTTTACACGATTATCATATACAACAATCATCATATGTGCCTACTGCCTAACGACTATGACAAAATAAATTAGAAGATTTGACATGGACTTTGTGCACAGTATCCTATGGGTGACTTAAACACCAAACACGGTTGAGCCGTTGCGATATCAGATTCAACTTTTATATAGTACGAAATAGTGAGTGTATATAGCATGGACGGCGTCGCATGCACACACGATGATAGGATATCAATGATGTTTGTCGTTGACATGTTATTGTTCCTATGGCATGTATATGAGATGTATCTTCAGGCAAAGGCGTATACAAGAGTGGTGGGTTTTGCCCTCCCCCCCCTCCCCAATCATGCCTTTTTATTATTTTAATGTGCAATTATTTAGTCACGTAGGTTTAAAGATTTTCCTTCCGTGAATATTTGTTTGCAATTGATTTCCCCTCCCATACAAAAGTCAAATATATACCACTGCCCGCAGATGCAGGGTTGGCGAGTTTGGTGGTGGGGTCATCAGGGATTCGGGTGTCTGGCGCGTTATCTTGGTCGAGGCAGGAGTGTTGATGCGTTTCTTAGTATGCTACTGGAGCCTCGGGATTCGCGGATGGACGTGGTACAAATACGCGGCGTGTTGATCTGTGGTATCATCGACATTGGCGTAATTTAGTCATGTTTGTTGTGGGGGAGAGGTTGAAATGTCTATACGTTTTACTCATAACCGCCCCCTCAATTTTTATTAGTATTTATCAATTATCGGTATAACATGAGTGCACGTATAAATGTATGTGCATACATGGAAACAAATAATTTCATTATATTTAACTATTCACATACAATTGATAGGTATAATTACTAATTTATACGTTTATGAATGCGCGGACTCGTATCGTGATAAAATAATATTTAACCACTCCGTGGTTTTTTTTTAAACAAATTTTTTTCTAACAATAAAATAAATAAGTAATATTATAATATATTTGTGCAATAGTGTTTATTACGAGTTAATATTATTATCTGTGTAAGTCTTTTAGAAAAAAAATGTCATAGTGGAAAATACACCTCACCCGATGTACCACCCCCTGGACGGATATCGCTCGCTCGACTTACTGGACGGTTGAGCTGTGTACCGTAAAATAGTCGGTGTAGCATGTTCATGATAAAATGAGCGGTTGCGGCAGGGACAATATAATATATTATAGTACTATAAAAAAATATAACATTAAATTAAATAACATATAATATTTTTTTTGGATTTGGTAACTGCTTATCTTTGTTGACGTTATAATCCATACTAACAGAATGCAGAAAAGAAGGCTATTATCGCAAATCACAAATTTTATAAATTCACCGTTTTTTATTTCTTATTTTAGTGCACAATCGCCAAAAAAACTTTTATAATTATATAATAAAATTATTTCTATTATTGAGATATTGTAATAGTTAAATAATTATCACTACCAGACTACTTACCTATATATTTTATACTATTGTCCAAAATTACAATAGTTACTCCAATTTACTCTATATACGGTTCGCATACACGCACAACGAAATACGGCATATATTTTGTGTTTTAGTTTGTTTGTTTGTTTTATATTTTTTATTTAACAATTTTCGCTTAGACGTAATAAAAAGTATAATATATATTATTATGCAACAAAAATAATATATGATGATGGCGAGTCCTAGCAGCGTTCGCCGTGATGTATATGGATGGCCCGGTCGGTCGATTGTTTTATCGGACAGCGTATATGTATACGATAATTATAATACGCAGTATCTGTTGGAACTTCAACGGAGAAACACAATCACGAATAATAATAATAATACAAATAACAATATAAATAATATAATAATGCGATCTAGACTATCTATATCTCAGACTGGCAACGAACAATCATGGACGACGACCGCCTGGCTAGTTTCCCGAACGAATACTGAACACTGAATACATATAATAATATACATATTACACTAGACTTATTATACTATTCACTACTTAGTTGAATCATTATTGTGTCTGGCCGGAGCAAAATGCAATATACGCGATCCGCATGCACAAAGCTTACACAATTTTACATTGTGATTAAACTTTAAAAACGCAGTGCTTTGTGAGTGTGCGCAGAAAAGTCGATATTCACAGTATTGTCTGAGAATGAAAGAAAACATATTATAATATAACTATAAAATATTGGATTATTGTTGGATATAGGAGTGTAAGAGGTACTTAGCTAATCATTAGGTATAGTATTATACAGGGCTGTGATATATAGAATCCTTTCAGAAAGTGAGACCCAATTTCTTACACCACCCACCCACCCACTCCCTTACAAAAAATATATGTACGTTTTAGTACTTCATAAATATCATAACATTCTAAGAAAAAAACAATTTTATATATTGTATGGATGTACCATCCACCCACCCGCCCACCCATCTACCCTACTTTCGAGTGGAGCCTAGGCTCCGTTTGTGACATGTCTGTATACCATTGATACAGAGTGATTCACCAATTATGCTTATTGCCCACCCAGTCACCAATGTACTACATCCTTCAACAATGTACCCATTTATTCAAATTCTAATTCCAGGAATTTTTAAATATACTCGGAGACCATATTTTCTAATATTTCGATTTTAATATAATTTAATAAGGAGTGCACTGTGACGATTCAAAGTTTTTTTTATTTAAGATCCGTCGTTAAGTTTTGCATATTATTTGCAGGTGATTTTTTGAAAATTGTTATATTTCTATGTTAGGTATATAAATTAACATTCAAACGAGAAATTAAACTTTATGTACATCGTATATACCTATACTGAGGATACCTTAATAATGTATTTATATAGAGATATACAATTTAAAATAATCAAAATATTTAGTCTAATAACTACTTATTATTGTTGTTATACCTACTCAGTCATTTTTCACAAATAATAAAATGTTAATAGAAAAACATTAATTATTTAATATTTAAAATTTCCAAAGCCTCATTAATTTTAAACATATCATGAACTATTATCTTTGGTAGTTAGTAATTAGTACAATATATATTTAGTAATATTAAGCTCAACTTAATAACTCAGAGCATATTCGATTGAATTTCGATTAAGTTCATCAACATTTTCAGAATAATCCGAATTTGCTAAAACTACAGCAATAAAAGGCGGTTCTGATTAGAAAAAAGGAGTTTATAGTTATCATAAAAATATGGTCTTAAACATAATTAAAAATTCTAAAAATTAGAATTTGAATAAATACATTATTAAAGATTAATACAGGGGCGAGTTTGCTTTATTGAATTACCCTGTAAATATATTTCATGTTCGTCGAAGAAATTATTATGCCTATGCAAAGGTATACAAAAACTGTTTTTTTGAAAACTATTTAACTAAAAAAAAAAAAAATTTTAATAAAAATAAACCCTCTCAAGACTTTGAGTGTTCCATTAAGTAATTAAAAAGTATTCGGTCCGTCGCGTTATTTGTTTCATTAAAAAAAAAATGCAATATAAACAAATTAACACGATACTTAAAATGAGTCTAATGAACAAATTAAAATAATATTAACGACGATTAACTGAACTATTGATTGTGCTGCGTACAACTTAACTGTAAGTATATTATATATGATACCGCATGGTTGTAACGCGAGTAACTTGAAATTTATATAATGCATTAATACAATATTATTCGTTTTTATTTTATTTTTATTATTTTTATTTTATTTTTTTCATTAATGTATTAATGCATTATTATTCGTTTTTCCATAAATTATGGGCAATAATTATTCATTATTTATTATGATTATAACTTACAAGTATGTAAAGTTGAAGTGTTTTGTACTTAAATACATATACTATAATATTGTTATTATTAATAACCAGACAGGTAACATTAGCTACATTTATAAAATAATTAAAATTTACTTTTGAAATGTATTTCACAAATGTTGTAAAAATATTTTCCAATAAGTATTTAATTACAAATATAAATGCATTTAAAACATATTGCAAATACTTTTGAATATATTATTTTACTTGTTCTAGGTGTATGTATATTATTAGGTATATATATAGCTCTCCGGGATCAAAACGTGTCTCTACGTAAGATTTTTGTTTCTTGGTGTATAAATATTTATGCATGATTAATAAATATTTTTTTAAAATAAGCGAAGACAAAGTTATTAAATTATTCAAGAACTTAACATAAAAATATCCTTGTTTATATTAATTTTTAGCATTTTGTATTTTTAAATATAAAATCACAAAATAAATATTTCGAATATAATTTAAATATTTTTTTTCTAAAATTATACCTACTTCAAATGTATTTGAAATACAAATTAATTATTGTAATATTTAAAAAGTATGGGCATTATTACGGAATGGTAAATATAGACAATATAGAATGCTTTTCGTAATTTCGAGTTGGAATTTGGTACAAAAATAAATTCGCAAAGTAAACATTTTGATAATATATTGTAAGTTTAATATAATAAAATATAGTTGAGATCGGTGTATAGTGTATTAGTATTGATGTGTCGTCATGTTGAGGTATATGAATCATAGATGTCACAATGATAAGGTTATCACAGTGTTCATAAACAGGATTTATTGTACTCATGATTTTTTTAGTCAAAAATAGTTCTACATTTTTCTTGTGTTTGATTACCTTTAAAATAACTGTAAAGCTCTTGTAAAACTAGCTTAAGACACTCCCACTTAAGACGCTTTCCCGCATAAGACGCTGTTTTTTGTTGGTCCATGGACATTTCCTATACGGTTATACTATAAAACTAATGTAAGATCCATCTATTAAGATGCTTCTTTTTTCTTTTATCTAATCAGATAGATGTTCTTTTAATTAGCAAATTACAATAAATTACTGTAGTAATTGAAAACTTTGTTGCTATATAAATTGTGTAGCAAATACAGATGTTGAAACAAGTCAATATATTCTAAGCCCAATACTAAACTAACTATTTCAAAAATTAATATAAATAATATTACTACAACTATACTATAGTAATATTGTTAATTTGACTACATTATACATACGTTTCAACCGAAAAGGATACCTAATATAACAACCCAATAATCAGCCGTAGTGTTAAATCTATTAGAGGGCATAAAAGATCAGTATCACCTAATTTGCTCACCACCCCATCACGGTATCAGCACCATAACATCTGTCAATCTGTCAGCTAGCAAGAATACAACTTGAGCTTAAAAAAACAATAAAAAAATAATTAAGCATCAACATCATTAGATGAAAATAAAATAAAATTTGATACTAAAAAAAAACTTTACATTTATAGATACAATAGATGAATATCCAAGTAATAGTCACAAGTAAAAAATATTCAACGAAACAAAAAATATTCAAATTATTAATCAAAAATTGTTTACACTACTCTAATCCAGGAGAGATATACGTTTACCTTTCAATATAACTTATTATATTATCAGCGTTATAATAATTGTTATGTTCAATAGTTTAAATAACGATAAACGAAATGAATAAAACTGAATGGTATAATTAGATTAACTAAAATAGGTATGCAAGACAATGTTAGTGCGTTGTCATTGCCCGATGACGAACTGATTATCCACAGTAAATTAAGAGGAGCAAAAATTCAATCAATAAGATATTAAAAAAATTTATATAACCATATAGGTACCAAATAATGAGGTATTTATTTAAAAACATTTTAGATAATGACGAACTAATAATTCTACTGAATAATGGCAAGCCTATTATTTTCAATCTTTACGGTGATTAGCTACTCAAAAGCTTAAATATAGCAACATATTATTTACTATTAAGAGTGGAATATAAATCACATACTTCTCAATGATGAACACTCGTGTGATCATTATCGTAATTAGTGATGGGATTAGATAAGTACTTTTTTTTATCTAGATAAAGATAAAGTAATATAACAAAAATGTATCTATAGATAAAGATAAAAGATAAAAAAAAATTTTAACTTATAATTATAAATAAAAGTACACTTTCTTTGATGTTAAATATTATTTTTATAGTTTATATATTATATGAATTTATAAATATTAAAATATTATTTTTTTTAAAGGTGAATTTATCAAGATAAAGTCTTACCAGTTATTCATTTTTGAATTATAAAAAACAAACAAAAAAAAAAATATCGATTATTTCATAAACTGTTGTTTTGTAAAAATTAACGTTTTAACATAATTTTATCTTTTGTTTTTTCCAATTATTTTAAAAAGTACTAAAATTTTTTATACTTTCGATTCACAAAAGTGTCAACTATATATTTAATTTTCTACCATAAACAACATCTCTCAAAGTTGAAGATGAGTGTATTTTACTGATCCAAAAGGCAATGACGGACATAAAAATAAATCAATAATAAAAAAAAAAAAAATATGTAATAATAAATTTTAAACATATAGGTGGGCACCGTGTTTCATTACGTTGAAGTCGTATCACATCATTGTCTTTTAAACGTAGGTTAGAATCAAAATCGGGTTGAATATCATCTCGTTTATTGCGTGGGCGTAGGTCATCCGTTATTTCTATAGATGCTGTTTTTGTTGCAAAGTAGAACATTGGACACTGCAGCAGGATTTCGCCTGCTTGGCTTCCGACCTATGTCAGTCTCGTGACGTACGTGTACCGAAAGATAAATACTCCCACGTATAACCACGAAGAAAATATAACCCAATATTTAGCCGTTTTCAGTTTGGGCTCACGGGTAATTGTCTTTGCTTGCAAACATTTGCCGAGAACTTCCGTTTTTATTTTGTACACACGTCGATAACGGTTCGGTGCCACGCATATTAATATCAACAAATCTATAGATATTGTTATTACTAAGAAGATGCATGGCTATGGTGAAAACGCGCGATTATCGAGTTCGCGGAGATGCATCACAAATTGTATAAATTACTTACTGACATTGTTGTTATTCCATCGGTTTGCGAAGGCTATACGCAAAATACGAACATTATCGTAAACTTTTAAGTCGACGCAGAACTTATTCAAAACAAATAAGTGTCCCGAGAAGATAAAAATAGTTATAAGTTTTTACAAAAATATTCTTGTATCGTTTCGTTAAAAGTTTGTAGACGGTCGGATAGATCAAGACATCAAGTACCTATACTTGCCCTACAATATAATAGTTATTTATTAAGTTTTGAGCGACCAGTTGCAACTATTTCTCTGTATATAAGGGTTCCCCTTTCCCGCCAAAAAACCTGTTTCCTGCTTTACGCATGGCTTTTTTCCACCAATAACAAAAAAAAAAAAATGTTATACGCGCGATTACGACAAAATGTATTTTTGTGAAAAAAATGTTTTCACTAAATACTATTTGGGAACCATGTATAAATGTAATAACCATGTGTGCACACTAAAATAAAAAAAAATGTTTTAATCATTATCTATTATAATTGAATACTATCCATTATATTTAAATATTTCAAAATGCCGATTATCGCTGTATATATTGTTGTATGGTCTTCTCAATTATTGATAAAATAATATCATTACTTTTACGTGTCACGCATTACTATATTATGTTATACCTATCACTACATACATTGCTTAAAAATTAAAATCATTGGTTTACAAGTTTTTTTGGTGGAAACGGGAATCGTACCTTTTTCGTTTTTGGCGAGAAAGGGCTGTGGCGGAAACGGCTAATAATATTTTGGCGGAAGCGGGTAACACCTGTATAAGGTAGGCAGGCATGTAAGTAGGTACTCTAATACTCTATCCGATTTAACAATAGGTAATTGTATATTTGTTGCCTTTGGGCAATCTAAAATTAAAGTTTTCTAAACGCGGAAAGAGTTTTCTTTTACAACATATTATAACATTTTACTTTAATCCGATAAAACAGATAAATCTAGATCTTATGTATTATATTTTTACGTGAAATAGTGATTGAAATAATATAGGTATTCTATAATTTATCATATAACAAATTAATTTTTTGATTTAAGAGGAATTAATTGTAAAAAATATATATATTTTGATTGAATACTGTATTTTAAAAAGTATCAGATATTTTTCGACTTCTCGTTTACACCTTAATTTGTAATTTTGTTTCACCAATAGTTATATTTTAGTTTATAATATCTCTAAGTCTATGTTAACGAGTAATGGGTACTACACTGGGAACAACCGAGTAGATGAGTGTTGTATTATCGTCAGAGCAAACACGATTTTGACCCAGATTATCGCGTATCACTAAAAATTTGTTATCAATGAGATGAAAAAGATTTTTTTTGTAGTTAGTAAGTTATTAACTTATACTTTCTAGCTTGATTTAATATATACTATAGTATAACTTGGTATATACCAAAAATTGATTGTTGAGTTTATACTACAAATAAACATAATCATTCAGTAAGCCATAAAGCTGTATAAAAAGTCCAATATTTTAAGATTTGATTTTTTTTTAATAATACTTTTTAGCTAATGAATATGCCATAAAAGTTTTCAAAATTATAATTTATATTTTAACTATACGTGTACGAAATTACTAAAAAATCCACTATTTTGTTTTAACACTAACAACTGCTAGAACGAGGATGCCAGTATACCACAATAGTCCACAACGATTCGTCAACTGCTGTTTGACAGATTGTATACTGGACTGAACAGAACGGCAGATGTGACCATCCATTTGTCCAAAGTTGTTGAGATAGGACGAAAGTTGAGGAAGGCATTTTAATTAATTTATATAAAAGCTTCTAGGATAATGAAAAAAAAATGTATTAAATGTATGTGTATTTATAAATAATGAAGTAGGGGATATGTTTTGAATGAATTGAGCCAACGATTGATATTTATTAAACAGTTTCGAATAGTATTTTCTTAAAACTATAAAATTAATTTAATTTATAGTTGCTTGACATACGTATTAATAAATTATAGCCACGTTAGTTACCAATCAAATAATTTATAGATTCACGTAATGTTTTATTAGTTTATGAAGTCCTAATAATACTAACGCATTTTTAATGATTGAAAAACACTATACACTGTCACCTACGATTATAGTAGGTACCATTGTCTGTAGAATATCGCGCGAATAAGCGATGAAAAATTATCTTATCAATTCTATTTTACCACGAATTTTTGTATTTCATACTACGTTGTAAATATACTGAAATTAATAATAATATATTTATTATACTTTGTTATTTTAGGATTGGACACTACAGATAAAATACGTTCAACTACGAGATGCCGGTTTATACGAGTGTCAAATATCATCACATCCACCAAAAAGCATTTTTATCAATTTAAAAGTTGTTGGTAAGTAGAGTCACTCGTACCTCTAGCAAATGAAAGTCATATTTAAAATTGTAAATACGCTTATGTAATTTTGATCGTAAATATTTAATGAAAATATATTTGTTTGCTATATTATTATTAATTATATTTCAACTCATATTATGTAATGAACAATAAAAAAGAATTGTTAATTAAATTTAAAACATGATAAATTATAGGACGTAAATACGATGAAATACCTTTTTCCTATGTTACCTACCAAAACAAAAGAGAATACGCGTTTAAATGTTTATTAAGTAAAAAAGCTGTGTTTTTCAGTAATTAAATATTAAATTAGATATTTTTACATTGGAAGGAAAAATGTAAACGTACAACTATAATAAGTAGGGCCCGGATTTTATTAATTTACATATTTTTATTGAGTAGTTATTACGACATATTTAAACAATATAAATTTATAATACTCCTAATAAGAATAAACTTGGTAATTATAGTTTGTAGTGAACTGTGGTTTGGTTTCATGACAGATTATATTTTTAATTTTATATAGGTACTCAAAAGTACTTATGAAAATTTTGATATATTATGAAATATATAGAATATTGAATAGATTAATTTTTTTTTTTAATTATTATATAAATATTGATATTAAGACAAGTGACAGTGAATATACTGTGAATTCTGCTTTATATTTAGATTTTAGTTTAACAAAATTCTTTAAAAAAAAAATCAAAAAAATAGGCTTTTTTATTGGGAACGACAGGGTACCGAGCACAATAATTATAATGATAATTTAATAATAACCCAAAATCTGAAACGCCACATTATAAATATTGAACTACGGGGTTAGGACATGAATCGGAAAATTATAATATTATAATTACGCAGTCTCGTTGCACGTGCTGCACCGTAATTTATTGGTGAAGATAGAGTTTGGTTTTAGTTTCGATTTTTGCTAGAACTGCAACGTGTCCCTTATGGCATTATTGTGGGCAGCTAGAAATGCCGCAATAGGCGTTTGGTATTTCATAATCCCAAAACCATCATTTCTAGCTATTATAATATGCGTTCGATAAAAAAAAAAAAAATATCCAAAATTGAAATTGATGAATCTTGAACGACCGAAACGTCCTTTTTTTCGGCCGGCCAAGTTATTTTATTTTAATCCACTCGGGATTCGGGGATGACGTCGTGCAGTCACCGGGCTGGAATGATAATATACGCGTAACGCGTCTTGCTGACAATGATCTCCATCATTTTCTGGTTTCGGTCTCCATAATATAAATATATTATTAAAAACACAAAACCGCTGTAATAATATATAATATGTATAACAGACGCCTTACTGCGGGTGATCTTTAAGGGATTTTTAATACGGGAAATGGTCACAAAACTATTTAAGAAAAGTGAAAAGTGAAAATAATATATATTTAAATACCAATTAAAATTAATTTAGCAGTAGTGGTCCTTTTTTATTACTTTTGTTAGTTGTTGTGTAGTTACGAAATTATACAGATAGTTTATTAAAACGTTGACGCAGATCGGTAACCTACTTATTACTGCTTTTGTGTGATTTTAGAGCTAACAAATAATACTTGTTAATTGTTATACATATTATAGAGATACAATGAATGCTATAAAAGGCATATTGTATTGGGTTTTTATATCATTAATTAAATTAATTTAGTGAAACGCATTTTTCAATTCATATATTGTAATTTTTTTTTAAACTTTTGTGAATTTTTATTAAAAACCCGCAAAGACAAATCATCCTGAATATTAAGTGATAACAGCAGCCATCGACTCCAAAAATGAAAATAGAACATATCAATTGAGGAAATTGGGGATTCACAGATCTATGTGTTACTAATGTTCTAAACAAAACTATAAGCAGTAAACTCACAATACTTTTTGTTGATTTGGAACCCACCGAAATCAACAATGAAATTTTTCATGTCAACTCCTTACTAAATACTGAATTAGAGATCAAAGAGCTATACCAAACATTACAATCTAAACTAACAAACAAATTCTACATATTATGCATAGATTTTAAAAAACTAATTTCTGAAAAGCTTTGAGATCGCTCTTGATCACAAATTACCGTTAGTCCTTTGTTAAACAACTATATTCAACTAGATAACCCATCATGTAGGGGGAGGAGGCTAGGAACTCTCTCCTAAGACATATGAATGCTTACTACTATATACTATCATTAGGTTAGGTTAACCTACCCCCCCTCTCCCCATATTATAAGTATTTCTGTGGTCCAGACTTACAATATAAATTCCCACATGATAATATTATCTTAACCGCAGGTTAATATAATAACATAAACCATCCTTCCTAAGTTGCTTTAGGTACATATTATTATAATTTATCATCTTCCATAATAATATAATGATGTATGATAATGGCCGACGCGGAAATGTCTATCATTATGCTGACGGACAAGACGTGATGTGCCACGTGTTGTCCGTAAATGTATGTACGCATTTACCTAAATAATATATATATATATATATATATATTATATTTTAACAGATTTTACCGTTGGTATTAAATTCTTCAAAGATCTCAAAATCCCCCCTCTCCCAAAAAAAAATTAATATTTTCAAAAATTTTACCGTTATGATAAGCAACTATTTGAAGTTTGTAAAGTTCTTGAGTGTTTCCAGTAGGCCACTTATTATTATTCATGCAATTTATATTTAATTGAAAATAACTTTAAGCCAGTAACATTTTTAACTTACATGATTAAAACCACTAATTTCACATAATGAGATTTAATAATTTAACTATATTACTAATTAGTTTAAAATTATTTTTTCAAAGTATAAATGTATAAATATTTTAGTGATTTATTGTTTATTTTAATAGTACATTTTATAACTAAATATGTTTCATTATTAGTTGTGCAGCTTTTATTTTTATAATTATATTGTTAAAAATTTTAATTTAAAAATATTTAGCTAATATATAATATATGTTAAGCTGTACATTAAAACAAGTTAGACGTTTAAACTATTCAAATAAAATTATGTTTGAATTGACCATGCGTCTTATTTAGCATAGATACCAGTAATACCATGCTTTACTGAAGTGAACAAAGTATATACTTTTTAAAACCATTTTCAGAACACCTATTAAATACAACTTATCAAAAATTTAATTTAATGCGTGTTGAGAATTTGTTATTTTAATATGATGCCGCAGCTTAATAAATTTCAAAGCCAGGTTTCTAAGTTTCAAAAATAGTTTTATATAATCTTATCGTAATTTCAAAATCTTAACGATTTTTGATAATATTGTAGAAAGAACAAAAATGCATTACTGTAACAATAATCAATATATGTAAATATATAAATATTAGTAATAATATTTTATCTGAAAAAAAATATATTTACCTAATTAATAACATAACTATATTTTAGATTCTAAGTATTGATTTTACAATAATGTGTGATTTTTTAAAATTGTTTATGTTTTTTTGTGTCATAAGACACAATTTATAGTAGTAGAAAAGTGCTTTGATAATCAGCTTCAAAAAAAGTTTCTATGGTAGAAAATTTTATATAATTTGAACTTAGGTGGGTCAAAAGAAGAGATTTATCAGTACATTTTAAATTAATCAGGGGAAAATAATATGAACACTTGTCAAAATTGTAATAGTGTTATTAAACTTATTATTTGGTAATCTTGGTTACCAAAAAGTTAGACTATCTCGGCTCAGAATTGTTTTTCATTATATACAATGATTTATCATTGAATTCAAATTAACCTTATCATTATCTACTCAAAGACATGTTACATTCGACTCCCACTGTACAGCAAAGCAGTTCAAATATACTTGATCGCTTTTTTTTTAGATATTAAATTTATTTTATTTAAGTCAGTTTCTGATGATTTTTCAAAAATTAAAACATATCTATTGGCAAACATACATTTAAATGCGATATAACTAGTACATTTTATAGGTATAATAATAATTGTTAAAGATAGCCGTAAAGCTTATAAGTTATAAGTATTATGTATAACATGTTATCGCTATAAATGATTATTATGTTGTGTTATAAGATTATAACGACGTTCAAAGAGTTTAACAAAATAAAATAAACAGGGCCAACAAAATATTATTGAATAATTTTTTTCTATGTAGTTTTTTTTCAAAATATAAATAGCTTACTTAATGCTTTAGCAAAGAAAAATAATGTACGGGTATCGAACACAAAAAAAAAAAATGACTGACATGTATCTTATTGAAAAAAAAAATTATCATTAGAAATAAAATAAGTTGTATCAAAACTCAGAATTCTTATATATTATATGATTTGAAACAATATAAATATATCCTAAATCTTTAAAAACGAATACATTTTTGATTTATATTTTTTGTATACTAAAAGATAAATACTTGTTATAATTATAGTATTCTATTTTTTTTTTTTTTGGGGGGGGGGGCGTTTAAGGCTTCGACAACTAAGGTCATTAGCTTTTGGAACTGTGGGAAAAGTACTATAGGGTTTTTTAACACGCGTGTGTGTGTATGTGTGGCGAGGTTTTTACTACTGCAAAACCCGGATG
>JACXSJ010001935.1:9283-48486 GCA_014851325.1 Pentalonia nigronervosa | reverse complement strand
CAGAATGCGACTGGTAGCATCCAACGCGCTACGCCAAGCCACAGTATTCTATTATCTATATAATATGTGAATTGTTTAAGATACCAAATATATTATGCTTCTTTCTATGTTTCCATACAATATTATATTTTCAAACATTCTTGTTTTATTCACTAAATATATTGCCATAAAATATTACAAATGCCTTTATTTTCATATATAACTCGAAATGTCAATAAATAATCATGGAGTATAATCAATGTATAGCCATTACGATCCTCTATGTTAAGAAACTCTTGAGAATTAAATAGTTACAACATAGTCCGAAATACAAAAACCATTATTCAACATTTCAAATGGTTAATAATTGATGACGCAATAAGTTTTTTTTTGCAATAGTGGAAATTAACACATTAATAATAATAAACATTTGAAAAAAAAACTCTTCACCAAACAACGGGTGTGATTAATCACAAGAGTCCGACGCGATTAAAAAACAAAATATGGAAAATTTATCCGTGTAAAAATATTAATATTATTGATCGTCTTTTGTAAATCAAACACATAGGAGGCTCTATTGGCTAATTGTTTTAAAATCGTTATAATATTATATCGATATAATATAATAGTAATTATATAATTATATAATAGTTTGATATAGTTTAAATTAGTACTTAATTGTTGCTTGTAGATGTACCTGATATTCATGACAAAAAAGCGGCAACACTATAAAAATATTGTGTTTAAATACAGTTATGTTTCTGAAGTATTGACAGTTTATTTGGTCAACATTTGTACACTTACAACAATTATTAAGTGACCCTAAAGTTGTTATAGTGGTAATTTATTGTAGTACATTGTACTAAAATGGAATTTATGCTGTGTGAACATTAAATATTAATATTTACATATGTAGAGTCTTAGTTCGTTTATTGAAGTCGACTTATAATAATATATTGTATTCTATTATTGTATGACTAAATAATTAAGAATATTGTTTGATTATGTTTTTAACACGATGTTGCAATGTCTGTTATGTATTATTATTTCTATTAAATTATTAAATATACAAGTCCATATACTTTAATGTCGTTAGTTGAAATTCAATTAAATGTGATAGTAATATATTATTCAAAATCCATAATTTAGTTAGTATAATAATCTATATATATATATAAAAATGAATGTCTTTCTGTCTTTTATGTATTCTCAAACCATTTAACCGATTGCGATTAAATTTGGGACAGAAGTAGATTAGACCTCTGGGAAGAAGATAGGCTAATTTAAAAAGGTAGAGGTCCAATTCCGGGAGGTGCTCAATGCTCATACAGGGATTTTGAGATTTACGATGGAAATATTTGTTTATAAATGGTTGCTATTGGTAACCATAGTCATTATTGGTTTGTATAATCTCTGCTTATTTCTAAGGTTGTCAATGGTTACATATTTTATAACTGTTATAATTAGTAAGAATATATTATATACACATTTTTGCAAACAAATGTATAAAAAAAAACAAATCTTTGATACGGGCAACCGTTACAATGTTTTTCGTGTACCTACCTAATTCTGATTTCACTCATTTACGCTCCTCATAGGGTCCGCAATCTACTTGCGGTGGATGTCTACCTGATAATTTACTGCTCGCATATTGTCCGTGATCTAATGCAGTGGATGCCTACCTAAGTGGTTTAGATGCATGTAAATCACTTCAAGTTAATCTTAACCTAATATTTGGCTTAGGCAACGCTGGGCGGGAAAAATAGTATATTATAAAAAAAAATTATATTAGTATGTATTTATATGATTTAAGTACATAAAATAATTTTTATTATTGGTGATAATTATTTCAAATATTTATAGTTGTTTAATTTTTACTAAACTATTAAACGTAATATAACCATAATGCATTATTTCTGTATGAATAAATTCACATTATAACATACATAAATAATATTATTTACATTCAAGGAGATTCATCAAGCATGATTAGTTCTTCTTTTATTCTTCAATAATACATAATTTTAAATATTGGAATTTTTAAACAAATGGTAAAGATCATATTTCTAGATACCTAGATTTTAAACTATTTAAGGAGTGTATTTCGTAGATTAAAACATCTTTTAAAATGAAAAGATTCCTTTTTACTGTAAAATTGTCTTTGTCAAATAATTTTTTTTTTGAAAATTATTCGCTTTTAGGTTAAAATTTGAGGGGTTAGTTTCTGAGTTATTAAACTTTATATACTGTTAAAAATTATATTCTTTAAAATAATATTTAAACATAAAATATAAAATAGATTTGATATTTAATCTAGTAAAAAATAAAAATTAAAAAAACCTAACCTAACACCTAATAGCCCTCATATCTTTGAATTATATTTCATATTATCATATATAATAATTCTAAGAATATACAAATAATGTTTAATAACACAAAAATTATTCGTTTGAGTTCTGATTTATACGTATAATATTAAAATAATAAAGGTCAGCAAGTGGGTATCATTTTACTGTATAGTACATGTTAAGTGGGTCACTGAATGGATTTGTTTAATTTGGAATAAAATCATTGTATACAAAAAACAATTTTGAGCAAAGGCGGTCTGTTAGCTTACATTATTAAGTGTATCTTATGATATTATTTACCTCAAAACAAGTCAAAATATATTGAAAATGTTATAGCGTAGATAAAGAAAATTCTAATATAAATATTTGGTGAAATCGTCATGTACTACGGTTATTATTTTTTGTGTTACACAAAAAACAAAATCGATTTTTTTCAAAAATTGGCTTTGCGTAAAAATTCTCATTTTTCCTCAATTTTTTTTTTATTTTTTCCCTACGGGCTTGAATACTATTAGAAATTTTCATTTTTTACCTCCTTCTCCCCAAAATGCCAACTAGATTCACTTTCCTACCAGAAAAGATGCTAATGAAGCAAATCGAAGCATTTGTACAGCCCCAAAAAGTGATAACAGACATACACAACATTGTAAAATTGTAAAATCAAAATATTCTTTGCTCCGCTCCGAATCTAAAATCATCTACTTAACAACTTATTGTAAAAAATAGGATGGAACTTAAGTACTTATATAAAAAAAAAAGAAATTTATATTGTTATTTAATTAAATATTTTACTAGAGAAAAAATGTGGGTGGAGTATAATAAAGAGAAGTAATCATAACAAACTATACATAACTGTATACCATATATTATATTACTGTCTTGTATATTTAATAGCAAATTTGAAATTTTTTCTATAATAAACAATATTATTATTATGACTATAAATTATATTAAACACTTTACCACTGTGTATTATGATAATTATATTAATTATTTATTTAAAATACAGACACTTAAAATTAACAGGAATTCAAGTTGAAGTAGGTAAATAAAACATATGTTCAAAAGTCCAATAAAAAGTTATTCAATTTTATATCATATAACAAGAATTTATTATAAAAAATATAATATACAATTTGTTAGTTAGAGTTTATTGATTTATAATCTATGAAGTTTAGATTACACTAGATTTATCTAAGTTTATATATATTTCTAAAAACGTATATGACTAGATTACTAAGGAAAAATGTATTATAAATTATAATAGATTACGAATTCAACACTTTCACAATATTTTGAAACAGTCAAATTAAATTATTTTAATTTTTAATTTCTATCATTACGAAATAATTAAAGTAATAGGTAACTAATATTGAAATTGCTCCTATAATTTTATACTTACGCATTATTTTATTTTCATGCATAGTTTTTTATTTTTTTTTTGTATAGGTGTTTGTTTATGCCTATTGTTGTCTTGAATAATTAGTTAAATGATTCAAGCAGGAACAAGCAAAGGTTCAAAATCTTTTGGGTTGGTGAATATTTAATAGTTATTAATGTTGTAAACGACAATTTAATAATTATTAAGGTTGAAATGACGTATAAAAAATACGCTTTTATGCATGGAGCAGCTTAGTAATTATCCTTAACTGCCTGCGTTAATGGTAGTCATACATAATATAAATTCAGGAAAACCTTTTTTTTTCAAAAAAAAAAAAAAAAAATTAAAGGCACACATATCTATATGTGCTTAAATTGTAGGTATTTATCAAAATTGTAGTCCTTTTTATAATTCATGTGTACAAATACAACAAAAAAAAAAAAATAAATTCATTAAAAATAATTTATATATTTCCGAGAACATGATATTTACATCCAATAGCAAATGTCAATATCTAAGTTATTTTTTACTAAAATAAAGAGAATTCATTAAAAAAAAATTCAAACAATAATTATAATATTATATATTTTTACTTTTAAATATGTAATTGATAAAAAATAACTTACATTATAAAAGAAGTAAATAAATAAAAATATCATTAAGTTGAAAATGCTAATATGCATTTTAAAATATTTTTTTGTACTAATTTAATACCTATTTTTCAAATTATTAAATCATGTAAATAAAACGAAGTCTTATACTTATTTGTACACACAATTTTTTATAGATCTTACTAAGACTATTTAAATTTAATAGAATATAATATAATAAAATTTAATTTAATATAAAATATATAATTAAATGTGAACTGTACTAAACTTATTAAATCATGTGAAAAATAATGATTGAAATTAATGATATATAGATACACATATTAAACTAAAATTGTGCATGAGGCTTGTATAGTATTATACATCAGTGGTTTCTATGGAAATTGATCTGTTCATTTTGTTCAGCTCTAATTCTTTCATTTATACTCTATAAAAGTATAGAAAATAAAATGGTTTACTTTAAGCTACGCGACAATTTATGGATATAGTGACTAAACTTGTGAAGCATACACAAAAAAAATTATAATAAAGCTCAACAATAAGTAGAGTATACATTAAATTTATCATAAATATTTCTTAGATTGGATCAATAAATTCACTTTATTTATTTTCTTTTATAAACTCGATATAAACATAATTAAGGAAGAGTAAATATAATTAAATCGTGTTGACATAATATGATATCAAATATCTAAAAGAACGGAGGTATTTTTTGATTTTAACACCTATACTATAAGTTAATAACGGTGGTTTTTTGTATTAAAACTTCAAAATAAGTTGTTTTTAACTGTAGATGTATAACTTTATTAAGAATTTAATATGAATATAAGATAGTCTGCGTACGAATATACTCCAGTGAGTTTAACGCATTATACTATGCATAATGAGATAGTAATAAAATATTAAATTAACGATAATTAAAAATGTATTATTATTAAATTAAGAAATACATATTGAATATTCGCTTTGTTTCAATATCGTCAGTTTTAGGAAATTGTATTATATTACCGGGCTGTGTATTGTTTAGTATAACATAATCATGACTTATTCAAAAGCTATAGTATAATAATATACGGTTTCTCGTCAGTTATTGTTATAGTCTACTGAAACTACATGACGTTTACTTATGATACCTACGTGTATAGATACCAGAAAATCATAAACCTTTATGCGAAGTTATTTTTGAATATTAAATGTGCAGCTCTTTCATATTGGGTCTTGAAAATGGGATAACGTTCACGATGCGCGCAAATACCTATTGATATACAATGAGAACACAAAACACAATAATAATATAATCCGTTATATATTTAAACATATTATACGATTAATATGGATGACCGTTTGCGCATATTTTGGATATTTCATCTGAAATTCGATTGACGGGACATCGAAAAATGTAATATTAACTGTTTAAGTGTTAAAAAAAACATTATTTACAATTATTATTGATAACGATAATTTAATAATTCGTATCTTTGAAAATTTGAAATAATCTATGTACATGAAGGTATATCAATAAGTATCAATACAACCATAGTCCACAGATAATAGACATTTTATAAAGTTTATTATGCATTTTACTTGTAGACAAAAAAATATTCATAAGATATTTTGTTTATAACTATCACACTGTAATAGGCAAATAGTGTGATGTAATCACATTGTGTAACTTTGTAATATTATGTATTATATTTTATATTTCTATATAATATACGAAAATTAATTAACGTTTGGAAGGGGCTTATAAACTTTAAAACTACTGAATTAATTAACACCAAATTTTGAATGCGTATTCCTATTGGAGCTCGTGGAGTGTTTATAGCTTTGTTTTTCAATCAATATAGGTTGAAATAGAGTGGCACACATAAATTTCGTTTTGACTCACAAAAATCGAATATTTTTTGTTGTTGTTTATTTAGGGCTGTAAGTTACAGAAATAAAATTTTTGAGTTGCTATCGGATTTTATTTTAAATTAGAGAAAATAATATTTTATTATTGTTTGTTATTCAAATATTTATGAAAAAGCAATAACCGCATGTTTGCAACTAATACATTTAAAAATTACTGGATCGATTTTTACAAATATTTTTGGTAAAGTTCTAAAGGCCACATTTAACTGAGCATTTGTATTCAATTTTATTTTTACTCTTATCCATTTATTTTTTCATTATTTTTCCACATATAAATTGTACTTATTTCAATCTCATTTAAACATAAAACAAAACATACACTATATTTTCTTTTTTTACATTATTAACCTGATTTTTCTCATTCTTTTCGTTTTTTATTTTATTTTTACACGTTAACGGGAAATTATTTTTATATCCACAAATTATAAATCTTATTGTATACTGGACATTTATTAATACCGCGTATCTTACCACACTTTTAGCAATTAAATTTATATGGTTTTACATTACTAATTTCCACCGTCATCTTCTTTGATTGTTCTTTGCTGTTTTGTTCCAATAATTTCTCACACTTCTGCTTATTTCTCATTAAAAACATGTTGAATTGAACTTTCTTACTTTTTTCCTCTCGATAAAGTCAATTTTACTTTTATTTTTTTATTCCAGTAGTTTTCTATTGTTTTTTGACTGTTCAATTGCTTAACAATGTCGCACAACTTTATCAAGACCCAAATATTTACGAAGTAATTTTGATTGAACACCTTTGTCACTTACACCAAGAAAAATCTGCGTTTGAAATAATTTTTCTTCTGTCTTTCCACTTTCATAATGTTTTATGAAATTTTTTTTTAAGTCAACATAAAATTTAACGAATGTTTCACTATAATTCTGTTTTTTCATGAAAAATTTGTTATGTTTTATTACTTTGTTCCATTTTGGTGTGCAGTACACAGCAACATTACCTGTTAATTTTGAACTTTCTGGTTTATGGAATTCCATGATCAACGATCATTCACTTTTACCTTATTTAATCATGCAAGTTAAGTTTGAGGCTGTGCCATGTTTTATTATGTTTATCCAGGAGTTTGTCCTTAATATATGTTATTTAAGGAAACGTAAACACACTGATTTTATTATATTAAAAATTCTGTTTATTATTTAAATTTTTTTTAATTATATGTATTTAATAAGTACATAAAAATAACAGTGATATGCCGATATAAGTGTATGACAAGCACGCTAGCTACATAATAATAAAAAATGACATAATCTAAATACAATTCAATA
Organism: Pentalonia nigronervosa; assembly: GCA_014851325.1. Classification (NCBI taxonomy): domain Eukaryota; kingdom Metazoa; phylum Arthropoda; class Insecta; order Hemiptera; family Aphididae; genus Pentalonia; species Pentalonia nigronervosa. The sequence goes on along the minus strand of JACXSJ010001935.1, from coordinate 40,966 downwards.
TATCTATTAACAGCCACCACATTATCATGATAATTTTGTCATAAAAATCTAGTAAACGCCGTATATATTAATGTAATATTATTGTTTTTGAATTTTCGAGTTCTTTGCGGCTGCAGGGGCAAGGGCTCAATGGGCATCGGATGATATTGTTGCTTTGATAAGTATATTTAGTAGTTTTTCATCACCGTGGCCTTTTGAGGTGAAAATGAACCAACTTGGATCAGTCTTAACAAGAAGAAACTTCGGCTCTTTTAAGTTGTTGTTTGTCATTCAAAGAAGGGCGTTGATGATATACTTTTGAAGTATTCTGCAGCTTCACGCTATATTATCTTCAAGCTACTGCCAACTTTTACAAAACATACTCATGCTGTAACACTATCGTATGATATTTTTGTTTTAACCAAAACTTGGTAATCAGTGAATATCTTGAATGCCCAATCGGGCTTTGAAAGATGAACAGTTATAGCTGCGATAGAAATACGCCTAACAGTAACTGTTTAATTAGATGTGGTGTTTTGATTACGGTAAAAATAGTTTACGTCCAGTTTTTATAGATTATCACAGTGACGTTATCTTCGACTTCTATAATACGAGTTATAGGACGGGATTATTTAGAGGAGAAACGTAATTGTCTTAGTACACATTTTATATGGGAACTGTTAAGTGGCTATATAGATGTCCGTGTAATTTATAATTACTTAGCATCCAGAGAAATATAGAACCAGGTCACCATGACATTTTTTATTTGTCTCTTGGGCAAACGGCAAACCAACTTTAAAAAAAAAAAATGTTCCTTTAACAAGAATAATGCTAGATTGCAATGGTTCTCATTAGTACATTGACTGCATTTATCCATATTATCTATAGTTTACATTTTTATTTCCTCTGTTATTAATATTGGTATCTAATTATATATAAACGACTGTTATTAAAGTTTAATGCCATTTGGTGTTTCAAGTTTTAAATAAAATACAATAAATAAAAATAAACTAAAAAAAAATCACGTTATATATAGTCTACCAAAAATACATTTTTATCGTTTTTTTTTATCTTGAAAAAAATTGCACAACTGTATCTATCGGGTAGAACGAAATTCTCTAATGTAATTACACCTGTGCCAGTGTTTTAAAGTGAACAATGCGTATTGGATTACACGCACAAGTGAATGTGTTTTTTGTTTGTTGAATAATTAGTATACACGAACTGTAATTTTCATATTTACACTGCTATGAATCGTAAGTAATAAATTGAGTCTGCAGTTGTGGTTTTCCATAGTCGTGAATGCCCTTATTTGAACATCGATCAAATTCGTTTGAATACCTAGACAATATATTTTTACCTTTGAAACTGCCGAACCATTTCATTTCAATTACTTGAAATAATTTATTGTCCAAAATGATTAATGTTCTTTGTGCATTTATTTAAAACTAAACTGTTATAATTAAGTCTGTCTATTTATGGTTTATTAATAAATACATAAGTCATATATATATATATATAATACCATATTATTAATGAGCCATATGCAAACCGACCTAATTTTAATAGTTAAGTTTAAAAAAACACATTTGATTTCAAGCATTTGAAATTAAATGGTTTGACAAATTCAAAGGTATCTATTAAAAATTCCTTCTACTATGGTACATGACCAATAAAATCGTTGTTGAATTTACTGACACTCAGACCAAAACTTAAAGTTACACTTGCCTCATCTTATCTTTAAAAATCGTAAAAATAAAAAAAGAACTGAAAATTTTTGAAGTTAATTAATTTAATATTAAAGAAACGATTCAAAAACATTCAGATTAAACCGTTAAAGCGATATAAAAAAATATTTTTACCAAAAAATCGGTCAAGTATAGGTAACTCTACTATAGTGTATAGTACCTAGATATCAACTGTATCTTGTCATTGGGTAAGCCTCTATGGTGGATGTGTTAAATTTGAATTCAATGATAAATTATTGTAGGTTAGGTTACACTGAAAAACGACTCTGAGCGGAAACCATCTGTCAAGCGTATTATATTTCTAAGGATATTTTGTTTTATATTTGTTTTGTAATTAAAAATCTATTGCATATTATACAATAGAAATTGTTATAATATAAGTTCATGCAATATTACTAGGTGACTGATAAATTTTTCTTTTATTTTTTCTGTTGAACATATTATATTATTTAATAGATAAAAAAAAAAAATTAAATAAAATTATTATAATGTGAATTATTAGTGTTAGACACACTTGTGTACATCATAATAATATTAATTTAATAAACGCACGGAAGCTTACAGTACAGTAAAATACAAATATAATAAATTATATAAATAATTCAATAATTATATATAATAATTTTAAAATAATGTTCCAGACATAAACTTTTAGGGATGTTTTTTCTAGTAGTAAAATTGAATATAGTTTGTACTTAAGGGTATTAAAAGTAGAAATTTTTCAATACTTTTAAAACTATTAGGGAAAAAATGTATAATATGTTACTATTACTTAATATAAACGTAATATGTTGTAATAAAAAAGCTTTAGCTATAGCAATATTGTATGAAATAATATAACTAAATAGTTTCCACGATATGCGAACTAGCGTACAAATGTAATGCATTGATTACAGTGGTCATTAGTCACCTAACCACTCACCAAGGTTACCAAAAAGTCCCTAGAAATAATAATTTAAAAACATTTCGTTTATTTTCCGATTATTAAAAAAAAAAAAATATTTCGAAATTTCTATTTTTGAGCCCTCTAAGTACATACAAGATTAAATTTACTACCAGAAACTTTCCTAAAAGTTGATATTCAGACCACTTTTCTAGTAAAAAAAAATGCCATCAGACAAATAAAAAAAAAATTAATTAAAAAGCACACATTGTTGTAAAATCAATACATTTATCACCTCGGTTAGAATCTAAAATATTTTTAATAATTGTTAATTAATATTTACTTATTACTATCAAATATTTTTTATTATTTTAAAATTATTTATTAATACTGATTATATTTAACTCGTACTCTAGAATTTCCATTTTTAAAAATAAATTATTTAGTAATCAATCTAAATTGGTAGGTATAATTTAATAATATAAAAATAGATATATCTAGAACCTATAGAACTCGGTAAAAAGATGACTTATGATCTGAAATAACATTGTAGGGTATATAACACTCCTAGCCCCCTAACACTTTTATTGAGATGACATGTAAAACGACCGATATTAGTGTCGAATCCGTTGCCAAGCTAGTTACAGTATAGAGGCTATTTAAACCAAAGTTTAGTTGAAAAGAACGAATAGATTGAATATATAATGCAAAACCTATTGTACATTTTTATAAACAAATATAACTTTAGGCGTTTTTGATGTTCTAGTTTTACGGTGAGACAATTGAATATTTTCCTGATTTTTTTTTTAACAGAGTTGTTTTAAATTCCATGTAACCCCTTCCTCGTTCTAAGTACGCCATATCTTCTCTCTTTTTTTTTTTTTTGTCATGATAGGGCACACATTGTTTTTGAATGTTAAACTTTTCTGGTGAAGCAATTGAATATTTAACAAACTTTTTTTTCGCAAGAGTTGTTTAAATATATACGAGGGTAGCCATAACTTTTTTTCATTTTATAGCCGAATTCTAAGCATAAATTTCGTATTGACAGTAGATGTGTTCAAATAATTATTTAAAACGTTTCTGATCGATAACCGAGCACAGCTGCGTGATATAGAGAATTAAATACTTGATTAAGTGTAGGTATCATATCTAGATTCTAGAATAAGATAATTTAACATTGATATTTGCCAGAAAATAAAACTCATTGAGCTTATTACTAGTAAGTTTACGGAAAATTATGTAATGCCAGATAGTTAAATTAAATAGTAAACAATATTTATCTCTCAAACGAAGGCCGGGTAAGCTAGCTAGTTATTAAAATAAACATAATGTTTACCAAATTGTTACGAATTCTCAAAAAAACATATATAGGTACCCGTTACCCATAGTATGATTAAAATATACATTGTATTAATTATTAATACGTTATAATTTAATTAAAAAATGCAGATTTTTCATAATAATTGATGATAAAAATAAATAATTTTAGTACACTTACAAAAATTATTTATTATTGCACAAACACAAATATTTAATTATGATCGTAAATAAGAACTACAAATAATGAAACGCAAACGTTCTTAAAAACTATTTGTTGTTTAGGGCTTTTACAATAAGGCGAGGAATTGAAACACAAAGTTCCCTTCACCTATCTATTTTCTATGATTTTCCGTCTTCCGTTTTTTACGTCCTGGGTCAATTCCATTTTTGTTTAGGTTTTTTGTTAGTTTTTTTGTTCAAGAATTCTATTTTACTGCCCGTCTAAATACTAATACGTTAGACTTCCATCCAATGTGTTCTATCAAAACGAATTTTAACTACTTTGCATCTCTCGGTTCTTCGAAAAGGTCTTAAAGTTGTTCATATATTTTTGTCTTATTTTTCTGAATCTATTATCCTTTTTTTTGGTTTCCTGATGCTATTATTATCTTGAAAATTTTAGTTTTAATATTTTGTTAAATTTTGTGGTTAGCACTGTTATTTGTATTAATTATTTAAACATTATTTTTCAGGATTTTCATGATATTATTATCTCTGTTTGAACATAATACAATCAAGTCAATCGAAACCACCATTCGAATATTATTATTTTCACCGATGTTATTATAGATTACATAAAATTATCTTATAAGAAATTATAACTTAATATATTATTTTATAAACTATGGCTCCCTTATTTTATTAGTGTTACAATTATGTAACAATACGTAATTACAATACAGATCTATTATTTGGGACCCCTCAGCAGCAATATACTCTTTTTTATTAGAACGTATTTAACATAAATTTTTAAAATTCGTCAATCACAGCCTTATGATTAATTGCCCCCTCACGATTACACATCCATCCTAAAAAGCTTCGGCCTTACCTTATTAGCTGACAGGAGACGTCATGCCAAGTTTTATCTAAGCTTATATCCAGGGATATTGATTCTTGTACCCTCCTTTCATCTATATCATTCAAAGTCCCTTGTCGTAGAACACGCCAAACATATCCATTCAATATTCCTCCATCCTCTATGCTCTATGGCTCAAATAAACCTCTGGTAGTATGACCCTTGTTAACTCCGTCGCTTCCTTCTCAATTTTTACCTAAACAATTAGAATTAAAATCATAATTTATTACCAACTTTATTAATATTAAGCATATTTGTGTTTTTACTTTTATATTCATAAAAAACGTTTTATGTTATTATTTTATATAATTTAATTTTAATCTTTTTTTTTTTTAATATAATATGTTATTCTTTCTTTTATTGTATATTTAATTTTATAAACATATACTGTAATTAGGCACAATGCCCGAAAAATTTAAATAAATAAATAAATAAATAAACTATTGGTGTTGGCAAATGTTGGGTTAAATGGACCAATTATATGTTTAATAGTTAAATCTATTAAAATAAATCTAATAATCTAGACACAAAACCTGTTTTGTCTCAAATCTCTATCAATTTTTATGTATGGTATTATATTTAAAATTGTTCGATTATGATAGGTAAAGGTATAATGAATTGCAAACGTCAGCTGCTGGTACCTACACGAACATATAAAGGACTAACACACAATATTATAAGCGTTGTTATTTAAAAAAAAAAAAAGTTTTTTACGTTGCAATAATAATTGTGTTTTTACGTTTTTTTCCAATGGATAACGACACAGGTTTTTTTTTTACTATGCAAACAAAAGCTATAAATAACATTATTGAATAGGTGGATGATCATCTGTATAGATTTTAATTTAACACAAATCATACTGTTGAAGTATTTTTTAAACTTCCCATTAGTGGTTGAAGTAGAATTATAATTCTAAATCATTGTTTTTAATACAATTACACTGGATCATTTATACATACGTCTTGGTCTATTCAACGACGATGGAGCATACAATTTTTTAGACAAACACTCACGTACGCGAAGTGTATTCATATATATAATAAACAATAAAATCAATATTAAGTTTTTTAAATTTAAAAAGCAAAATTGTGATTTAACTTTAAGGACTTATTTCGTGTAAATAAAATGATTGTCGTATTATCAATGAATACCTGATCGAAGTATGTCTCATTGGTTATCATAATGTGATAATGGAACGGAAAAATAATGTCATAGTTTAAAATGTGAAAACCGTTCACATTTGACAAGCAGTCCATTAAATAATGCAAACGTGCACCGACAGTATTCGAAAACTTTAAATTTAAATTGTATATTTTATAAACTATAAGTTAGTTTAACTCATAACCGACTTACTTAATTAATATACATTTTATGTTATTTTTGAATATTGAATTGTTCGTTTTATGGTAATATGTATATAATTATGATGAAAAATACAATTTTTTATAAAAAAAATGTTGATTAATGTGAATACGAGTAATTACAACCAAACTAATATTCTATGAATAATACAAATTCGGTTTTAATTTAAACAATCACAATTCGCAATTATCTTTAGTTTATCAGAAATGTTTGTCACGTAAGCACGGGGTACATATTAACAATCTTCTACAGATATTGCTGTCGTGCGAACATTTACAGATTGTTTTATGAAAATATTATACTTAAGCGTTTTAAAGGGCAAACGTAACTTTAAAAGTTTTGTCTAACAATAAGTTACACTTTTTGTTTACATTTTAAAGCTTCTGAAGGAAGACAATATTTTGAGATTAATTTATTCTTAAATGTCTCTTGAGAAATAACCAACAATAATATTAACTCAAATTTTGTATAGTTGTGCAGAAGCACTATTTAAAAATAAAATAAAAAATGATTAATAATGCACTATAAGCCATTTATACTTTCATTATTTTTGCAATAAATTTATTTCGTTAAAAACGAATTAACTCTTATTTATTTATTTTTTTTTTTACAAATATTTCTTCATAGGAATTATGTTTACAATACAAAATAGATTTGTGGTAATATGAAATGTGGTAATATTTAAAGCTTTTTTTCAGAATTTTGTTACAAAAATCGCTTATTAAATAGAAGTTTAACGAAACTTCAATAAATAATTTGTAGTTATTATTATTATTATTATTATAATTAAACTATCACTAATTTCTAAAATATTTTATTTGATTATTTTTACGTTATTGTATACGTGTTTACTACTTACACAAAAAATGCAGCCTAAATTGATTAAAAGTCAAAATGAATATTGTCTTTTTGTTATACCAGCTAATGAACCATAAAGTAAACTCTAATTAGAATGTTCCAATATCCTACGTTCCCAACGAACTGCATAATTTGCATACCGAAAAAAAATTGTTGGTACATTCAATTTAATTTTCACGTTTTTCACAATTCATCAGTAAAAAAGTAATTTGCATATAATTAATGTAAGCACTGATCACGTACTATTAATGTCATATCAATTTCATATTCTCTTGCATCGTGCTTACTAATATTATACGTAATATCTTTGGTTTTTAATTTATTATTCTTATACTCTTATACGTTTTTTAAAATAAAATTTAATGCAGTAAATAATATTTTAAAACAAATCCGTAGGCCGTTAGCCATTTTAAATGTTTTATATGTTACAATTTATAAATAAACTATATCGAGGTTTGTGCTTTAATTTTCCATTGTAGTTAACTTAAAATTGTATAATATATGAATTCATATAATTATAAATTTTAATAAGAATTAATACGTAAAACTTTGTGTAGGTATTAAATTACACTAAAAACGACGTATGTATTTCAATTATATTGAAATAACATAAAGTGTAAAGGTACATTGTTATAATTTGTTCATGGTTTGTAATTATTAGATGACTACCTCTAGCTACCATACATATAATATTATATGACACAATAATGCTATTATTGTGATAATAACATTCATATTCAATTGAATAACTAATATATTATCATCAAGTTAAACATTGTAAAATTATTATTTATTTAAAGTCGATAATACTTTACTAAGAATTGGTAATTAAAAATGAATGTATTCGTATAAAAAATAAAAGTTTATAAACATGTTTGTTAAAAATTATTGGTTTACCGTTGAGGTCCCGATTTGACATCAATTTTTCAAAAACTATTGTACAAAGTTTTAATAGTTCCATAGGTATATGTGCCTAATTTTCGATCGATAATGCGCTGTATACAAACTTTGGTAACGCTTTATTCTAGAACTCTACCGAATAGCGTGGTAACACTCGGGACAAACTAATAAACAAACACGTTAATACGTTATGTATTATGACACTTATAATACAGTTTCTTCTAACTTATTAAATACAATGTTCATTAACTATAGTCAGGCATTTATCTTGACATGCTTTAAATTTTCATTTTTATTATTATTATTATTCAAAATAAACGGAATGTGTAAGCCATTATATAATATTATGTGCATTTTATTGATCAGGTAATCAACATATTTACTAATGACATAAAAGTGTAGATTTAACATCGTAACAATTATTTTTATTAGTATTCATATGAATATATTATTCACTTATATCCTATAATTAGAATAATCTGGAAAAGTTCTGTTGTATTTAATTAAAATAAAATAAATAAAGTATAAAACGTTTTTAATATTTTTGTACACAGTAAAACAACTCGCGATTATTATGTAACCAATATGCGTGTTTACGTACGTATAATTACATAAAAATTAGCAATAATATATTATTTCAAACAACATTTATATTATTACATTATATAATTACATTCATGACTATTATTAGTATCTATTATATTAATACATATTTTAATACACGTGCGTATATGCATCAGGATCCCTGATCCTATATGGCTATTTATATTAAACTAAAAAATGCATTATTTGGTGTGTGAAAATTTCTTTTATTCTTCAATAAATAATTTAACCATGAACTGCAGTGTGTAGTAAAACAGCAATAATTGCAATTTATTTCCCACTTTAATAGAATTCGAAATTCTATTGTGTTTGATTTAAAGTGCAACACGAGTCATACAGAAATAATATCAATTTGAATATAAAATATATACACCTATAATAGCAGTATAATAATATTATTATGCATTCAACCAGTGCTTTAAAATATATTATTAAATGCGATTTATTTTTACGACTCCCATGGAAATATTCTAATTTCAACGACGTACACACGATAAACAGTAGATACTTATCTTTTTTTATACGCACGTATATTATTATCGTGATATAAGTCGCCTATATTACGTTATTATTATTATAATTTTAAATTTGAAAAACTCTTGTATACCCTCGAAATATGGGTCGACCGATATTTGTATATGAGCTCGGCACGTTTAATGCGACCGCAATAATAAATAAATGCGTTCACCTATCGATTGTACCAAAGTACCGAAATAAAATTAAATCTGTAAGTCGTATAACTACGGTGACGGCGATACCAATTCGTTCGATCTTGTTTGCTATTTAAACATTTTGCTCGAAATCTACGTACACAGCCGCAAAATGTTTTATTACTTACACAAGCTGTATTATACTCGTAATACGAAATAATATAATAACTGTGAATATAATGCCACCTCCCCGAAAAAAAACCAAAGATATATATTTTGTATTCATGCAACAATCCGCTATTGTATCCCCTAAAATAATAAATCAATGCACTTATAAAATAACTAAATGTTTTTTTATTTTTAATAATTAAAAAAAAAATAATTGCAAAATAAGTGTAAAAAGGTGTAATAGCTTAATTTTCAACTCGTGTGTTTACCATACACGTCCATATCGTCAGGAATTGTGATTTACAATCGAATCGCCTCTTTTGTCTGTAGCTTACACACACACATACACACTTTATTATATTATTATACTGCTGTTGAAGAGTTCATACATTCGGCGAAACTTATTATAATAACATACGCAATATTATATGCCGCGAGGGTGACGAGATAGGTAATAAAATTTATGTCGTTCGTTGACATTGATCCGTTCGTTACACGCATACCCCACGACAATCAACAACAGCCATATATTATGTAGGTCGATATATAGAGTGTGTATCTGAGATGTATGACATATATAAATACGATTCTGTGTAAAATTATCAAATCCTCCGGATGCACATCCTATAAATAATATACACGATATATTCTGCGACCCAAAAGTTCTCTGGTCGTGGTGGTTAAAGTTCACAGACGATGAAGTGAATTAACCAGTAAAGTTACGGTGTACTCTTTGATGCCACCGGTAATATCCTTGTATTTTATATAAATTCACCACCACCATCAAAAGCAGTGATGGCGGGGACCCAGGACTGTACGGTTGTAGGTACCTATAATATTATAGTGTCGAGAAAAAATATCCCCCCCCCATATTTGTTTCCTTTCGCGTACATTTTTCTTCCTTTACTACTCAGGTGCTCTTTGCACGGCAAAGTTTTTGTCTCATTGCAAGTAGGGTCATCCAGTGCAAAACTTTTCCCAGGAAAACAACTGCTAGGCAGGGTTTAACACATCGCCAACGGTTTTCTGAGATCAATGGTTTTCATTTCACGGTGCAATATAAATATTTAAACCAATTAGTTTATTAATTTAAATTCTTAAGGGGCCGCCACAGCAGTACAGCACCAACATTTGTTTTCTCTGTCTGCCGCCTCCCGCGTAATATTGCAACAAAGGTATTCCTTTCTTCTGTGATTATGACTCACTGGTTTAGTTAAGAACAATGGAACCTATTAAACGTTTTATAAAGAAGAATAATATTTCCTGAGCACTGGCTGAATAGTTTTTAATATTTTTTCATTTTTTTATAAATAAAAATGTGTTTACATTTCTCTTATTTTTAATCATTGATAACTTATTAAATAAAATATTAAAAAACTATCCTGCCAAAGCACAAAAAACATATTTTTTTTTTTATAAAACTTATAATAGGTTCATTTTCTCTAAACCAAACTAGAGAGTTGTTATCGAGGAATACGAAATACTATTGTTGTTGTAATACGCGAGTGGCAGACCGAGAAAACAAATATCGGTCGGGTGGTTCATTAAAAGAAAATGTGTTTGACAAACTTTATCTGGTCTTATTATACGTCACTCACATATTGTGCAGCTATGGCATGTGTTTCGTTTTTTAGATTTTTACCAAAACGATACCCGAAATAGTTTTAAATAATTTATTTTATTTGTATTCCTTTCTCTATGCACACGGCAATTTCATCTTAACCAATAGGTTTGCATTTTACGTAAATAATATCATTTTAATGTTTTGACGTATTGTATAAGTGCACCACATAGAAGCACATAATATGTTATGATATTATGTTATACGTCACATAAGGTGAACATATGCGAATGCACAAACATTTCGATGAATTACGTTTATTAATGTATACATAATTTGCATTTTAGGCATACACGTAAATCTTAAGTACTTATATCTATAGTGTAGAATCTACATTGTAGATAAATGTTAAAGATAATATATATTAATATTAACTAGCAATATTTTAAGTGAAACGCACTAGATAGATATTAAAATAACTATAATATCTAGTTCACTTGGATTATTTCCAAAACTAATGATCACGCACTTTTAAAAATTAGAATAGATTTTTTACACAAGCAGTTTACATATTTATTATAAAATACATAAATAGACAGATAATATTATAGTATCTTGAAACATGATAACAGGTACCTACCCTTTTTAAACCCAAAATTTCACGCAACTACACAAGTAATTATTTATTATAGTTACACAAACACGGTCAATTTGACCGGTTACTATTTAAGTATTTTCACATAAAAAGATACCACACCCTGACATTGTGTTTTCTTTGGTCTTATACAAACGTGCACATAACACACGGAAAATTGCGTTCAGTGGAACCAATATTGTGTTAACCTTATATTAAAGTGAATTGACCTATTATCATTATCAAATTTAATGGTATAAACATAAAGTCATAACTTATGATTATACGTAGATTTTTTAAGATATTTAGATTTTTAAGTAATAATAAGTATGAACAATTATTATTTTAAAGGACAATATATTATAAACACAAATAATATTCTTAATTGACTGACAAAGAAATGACAGTGTAAAAAAAAACAGGATATTTAGATAGATATCGGGTAATCTATTGGTATTTAATATACAAGATATTATATTTTTTTCAGTGAAATACAACATACCTATTTATGGCTTATAACAGTTAAATTTTATGTTTGGGTGTATAGATTCTATATTTCTAAGACATAATAAATATTTTTTTTAAAATTAATTAACTCTTTAAAAAACTAAAAATCGATAATTTGATATATTAATAATTTATGTTATTCAAATCATTTTAAGGTAATCATTTTTTTGTTTTTGTACATAATTTATATTACCAAATTACTTTTAATTTTATAAACAAATGTTTTATTTATCGAAACTAATTATCAAACAAAGTTTAAATAAAAAAAAAAGTCTATAGGTCAACATTAGGGAAACATAATATTGTAATATGCTTATTAAACCTATACATTATGCATTTAATAACGTTTTAACAGGTATCAATATTTAGCATCAGTAATTTCTATTTATTTAAATAAAACATTCATTTTAATAAGCACACATTATTATTAATAATATTCTGAGGTAAAATTATAATATTTACCTACCCGAGTGATATATTTCAATAACTAAACGTTTTGACTATAATGCACTAATTTCCGTATGTAGTCATAATAATTAACAATTAAACCCTATTTTCTGGCATTTACATAATTTGTCATTATTGCACTGCGTTAGATTTCGGTAGAAATATTCAATGGAATATTAAGGGTTCTATCATTGACGTATTTAAGTGAGGGTGCTGGAGGGATGGCCTTGGGTTGCTGGGTGGAACTTAATATGCAAATATGCAATTTTTTATACAGCTAGTGCTTATAATTTTTTGAATCAATAATGAATATGGTAAAATAATTTTTTTTTATTCAAATTAAAAAGTGTAAAAAATACATAATAGATATAGATATTTAAATTAATATTTGATACAGATTTTGTCTATCTTAATTTAGCGTAGTATGTGTCCGAGATAAAAGTTATTGTTAAATTAATCACAAAATAAGATTTAAAATAAAAAAACCTTGTTTAAATAAGGTATTTTATAAATATATTTACACTAGATAAAAAAAATAAAATAGGACATTACTAATCCAAAATTTATTTATATAGTAAATAGTATACCAATATACATTATACATATTAGTATTTATGATTTATGAAAATTTAATATAAATTCTGAACTCTTGACTCTGGTATAATCTTTATGAATTTATTGATTTATCTATCTCACACAGTTATACCTTTATCACTTATGACGAACTGAAAAATAGAATCTGTCATCTTTGTCTGTAGCTTTATTTACGCTTGGCACTTTATGATGTTAATACATTTCTCTTTCCCCATTGGGTTTGCGCAAAACTTTGAATTATAGATAAGTAGATACCTTCAGTTATGGAAGATATGGTCTATGGACATAAGCATGTGCGCTTTTTGTAAAATTCCTGGGCAATGTATAGGATGCCGAATTGTCCATATCGATCGTGACATAATATTATGTAGGTAGGTATTTTATTTCATTCAATCTCTGTTGTAATAAATAATAATTATCACAAAACAGTATAATCATGCATTGTACATTGTATATTTATTTGATATTTTGTTAATATAAGTTTCAATAATTGAGGTTTGAAAATTTAATAAATTTTTATAATATCGTTTAACGAAAGTTTAATATTGAAAAGTGAAATTATTCATGAAGCATTAATTTCGAAATATTTTTTAATTCATTCAATGTAATTATTAGTCTTTTTAGTAATATTGTATCTCGTAATTAACATTATAAACAAATGCTGTAACATTTTTAACTTTGAAATAATAATGTCACGAGAAGTTATATCGAAACTAGTGATAAGCCGTCCGTTGTGGAAATAAACAATTTTCACGATAATGTTATCGAATATGTGAACAATAATAATATATTAATATGTAATAATTTTTCTTTACGACCGTTGTTCCGATGAATCAATACACGGACGCGCGTTTCGAATAGTGTACATAATAATTCATGTAATATCACGTGAAATATTATGTTAATACGTCGTTAAAACCGACTTATACCACTACAGTAATATCGGAGGAATGCGTGTTTCGATTTTCGAGCACTATATTCGCTATTATTATTGTATGATATTGGTATATCATATATAGTATATTATTATTAAAGCATAGACAACGCCACGATATTATTATTATATTGTGTATTAGAAACATGACGTTTTATATGACTATGGAGGAAACGATTTTGTTTGCACGCAGTTTATTTGGGATTCCGATAGTTAGTTTGAAAGTAATATCTCTGAAAAATTTGTTGTGTTCTCTGTGTTATATAATATATATAAATACATATGATGTCGCGATTGAATTATCTACAGTATCTGGGAAGTGCTTACTCGTGTCTCTCTCGTTAACGGTCGATACATGAAACTCGCAGCACCGCCACGTATAAATCTATACACGCAGCTCGGGTTTGTTTTGGGGTGTGCGAACCTGTGTGTATATGCATGTAAACAACCATGCGTCAATTGTGGTCCCAGGTTTTTGTACTGTATTTGGAAGGAGAAGTGGACGAAGGAAGATGGATTTACCCTACACGCAGACATCGAAAAACCAGCATCGAACGATTGAATTTATTTTTAAAAATATTAAGACTATTTTGAATAGCAAAAAAAAAAAAAAGACGTAAAATAGTTGGCTTTATAGGAAACCATCAACGACATCTGTTTACGGAAGGCACCCGAGTGACGACAATTATTTAATTAACAATGACAGTGAGTACCGTATGTGAGGGCACGTGGGATATCTGCTATAATTCAATAGTCAATAAATTATAATCACTGTTTCAATTAGACTTAGTAATATAGAAGACGATATTACCGTATTGGGACCAAATCGTCATTCTTATTAAACCATGTAAAACACGACGATGTGCTGTCAATTTTGTTCTAAAGGTATATAAATCTTGTTTAATTTTTTAACATTTTTTTATTTTTAATATATAGGATACAGGATAATTATTAATTGCATTTGTATCATGATGAAGACAATGATAAATTATATTACATTAAATAAAAATAAAAAAACCGTTTAAATTATTGATTTTGGTCAAGACAACGATTTGCTTGATTCTTCAATAGTCTAATAACCAACACTTAAGTTTTTTTTTTATTTATAAATGAGAATTTTTGAGAAAATTTAAATATGACCTCATCAAAGCACTGTCATGATATGATCCATCTACTTGATATGATTTTCAATCGAAATAATATTTGACATTTAAAAAAAACTTAAAAATAATTTTAAAAAATACATCGTTATAAATGAATACGTTAACGCTTCGTACATAATCTAAAAAATAAAATGTTATTTTTTCACTACACATTTTAGTTATACTTACAGGGCGTTACTTTATTATTGAAAAAGAGAAAGAATCTAATAAAAAAATGTCGTGACTTTACGGCTTAAAATGTCGTTAGAAAACAATAGTTTCCAATAACATAATATGCATTTACTGGCAAAATTACTGTTTCGCTAGTCGCCACAATACATTAATAGAGTCACCATGCGTATTTGCACGGCTTTATTTGATGATTACAATCCGATTATGTTTTGTCTTTCAGAGGCACAGGCCGAGATAGCCGGTGCTTCCGAGAAGTACCTGATGCTGAACAGCCCGCTGCATTTGGAATGTGTGGTCCAGCAGAGCCCCGTGGACCCGGTATACATTTTCTGGTATCACGACAGCCGAATGATCAACTACGACATCGACCGAGGTGTGAACGTCACGTCCGACTTACCGAACAAGCACAGCGCATTGTACATTGAACGCGCGTCCCGCGCCCATTCCGGCAACTACACGTGTGCACCGAGCAACGCATTCCCTGCCAACACGGTCATACACATTCTCAACGGTAAGTACTGTGGTTGTAGTCTACACCGGATTACGATGATAAAAAATAAAGCGCGTGTTACCGTCATGGTGTGATGATATTATATTATGATTCCTAACCGTGAACATTCATTTGCAGGAATTTTCCGGTGGTTAGGGTAGGTTATTCTTACATCGTCATTGTGTGGTTTTTATCCAAGTAAAAACTTAAGTAATTTTAGTTTAAAACAACGGTTTTTATCGGTATTGACTAAAAATCAAACGCGAATATATTATCATATTGATTGACCGAAATTTAGTCTGTGAGTGTGAAAGAAAAACTTCTAATAGGACAGGGATACGAACGAGTTCTGAGTATGCTATTCGATTAGAAGGGGGCGAAGAATACATGATCATAGTCGACACATAATGATAATTATTAAAACATTATAATTTGTAGTGTCGATCATACAACTGACACGGGTATGACTGTAGGAGTTGATCTGAAGTGATGTTGTCACCTCAAAGAGAAAATGGTTCGGGTAATAGTAGTTAATTTATTAACGATTTGCTCAGAATATCGTAGTAATTATTCATTTCTATTTCCTATAATATTTTCAAATCGTACTTGAATTGTCCGTAGGATACCTTAACTAATTATATTATGCACAATATGAAATATTCAAAATAAATACACGTTTTATTATAAACTATATAAGCGTATGATACGGTAATATTATTTTTGTTACATAATATTGTTATTCGGATTTTGAATGCATTAAATAATTTATATGCTCGCTTTTTTAATACGAACGATAAATTAAATAAAATCATTTTCATCACGCGTGACCTGCACAACTAAATAAACACTTATGCGACAAGACGTCTAAGTGAGTTAATAAAACTTTATATAGTCTCATATAATAATAATATTATAGTTTTTGTTTTAAATTGAATTACGAGCGCAGAGCCTTGAAATCCATAACATATGTGATAGAATGTATGACAAAAATAGCAATCGCAGCTATAATAAACAGAGCAGTTTGTGTGAGAAAATCGAAATTATAAAGATAATGGAATCAACGTTCAAACTCCTGCGTTTTTTTTTGTTTGTTCTTTTTGTCGCACATTCGTCTCAACAATATTCACGGTAAATGCAACAATTCTACTAGTTTATGTTTAGTTAGTCTACTCCTTGATTACCACTAATATGCTCGTTTTTTCAAATAAAATATATGTGGAGATAAATATAAAAAAATGTACCAAGTGTTTTTTTTTTTTTTTATTAGTTACATGTACTAAATAGTTGGTGTTTCGATTCTAAATAGAATAAAAAATAACATTTTTTTAAAAATTTATTTAACATTAAATTTTAGGTTTAGTCTAAAATTATGAAAAACTATGAACTACGGTGAATTGAATTACTTACAATGTTTACGGTTTTTAACGAAAAATAACCAACTTGTTGTTTTATTACCTTAAATACCGTAAATTAGATACATATATAAAAGGTATATTCAAATTTTTTCAATAGTAATATTAAGGTTGAAAATGCTCTAGAAAATCTGTACTTAAGTATCGTACCTCTTAAAATGTAATTAAGTAGTTCAAAAAACTAGAAATGGTACGAATTGCTGTTTCATTGTATTTATAATGTCGATTACAGACAAAATTGATTCGTGGTCGATTTAAATTTATTAAACTATTTAGTAGGCACCTAATTATTCATCATTAACTTTTATTAGAATGCAAGTTTATACGTCTTATTTTATCTTTGTTTTTATCAGTTAATAATATAATATATTATATGGTTACTTATCATAATTTATTACACGGCGTGTACTTTTATTTTAGAATGTCTTTTAGTATTATAGATAGTATGTAATTATATTTTTTGTCTATACATATTTGGCTTCTTACAATATTACACTTTATGATGTTTATTTGACTTATCTCACAGAATAAATAATTGTATGATATCAAATTGTAATTAAATAATTTATATTGATTTTTTTTTCGGAAGTACAGTGAAGTCTTTTAATACCGGACACTCTCGGTCACTAAAATGTTCAGTATTTAGAGGTGTCCACTATTTAGAGGTTTCCGTTATGGGAAGTTTCAATGGATAATTTTCTGCGTTTTCCACGAAACGGTTTATAGTTATATTTAGTTTAAAATTAAATCTACAAGAGGAAATATAAATTAAAAGGGCGTCAAGCTCTGTTTTATTATCTTTGTATAATATAGAGTGCACAAATTTAACTTCCACCACTGTGAAAACTTTGTGCCCTGGAAAAGTATGAGAATAAATCAGCCTATAATAAAATATTAAAGATAAAAACATTATTTTGTGATATGCCGTGGGATTTTTTCGGTACAGCGATTCTAAAACAAGTTATAAATATTTAAAACATGATTTATTTTTATATGTGTTTCGAATAAGTATCCAAAATGATATGACGAAGTTTTGCGAACCATTTTAGAAATTGCAATAAGTAATCATTGCTGGAATACAATAGGAAAGAAGGTAGTACAGTAGGCGTGGCATAACTAAGAAGAAAAATTATATTATTTTCCTATATACTGGTTATATATGTATACATATATTGAAACCTCTAAACACCGGACATTCTCGGTTACTAAAACTTTGTCCCGTATTCGAAGGTATCCGTTAGGAGAGGTTTTACTGTAAATTATAATAAACACTTCATTAGTTTTAATTTAATATTATTATTAAGATTAGGAATAATTAATATATGTATTAATTCATAATTAGATATTGATCAATTCATAATTTAAATGATAATGTACAATTTGTAAACCTAATTTTGACCCTGGAACTAATTCCGAATTTTCCAATATAATATATGAGGTACTTTAACTGTTTAGGAATTTCATGTCTAATGTAGATTGTATAGGTTGACACTGTTGTTGAAACTTTACTGAATTATGATTTACCTATTTTTCGTCTTAACATTTGTTCACCAACTCAGCCAAATTGTATTTTTTAGTTTTCTTTTTATCGCTCTGCTCAAATATTGTCTGGACATTGTCATATTTATTTTTCATAATTCTATGCTAAGGATAGACAATTATTATAGATAGACATTGTAGGGATTTCTAAATTAATATATAAAGCTAGTTCTGTAGACAACGTTATTTTAATTTTACGCTTGAGTAAAGTGATTTTCAGTTTATCATTTATTATTGTTTGAACAAAACCAAACTGTCAATTATTACTATTCTTTATATGTATTATTAATGCTACTATAATCTAAGTCATTTACACAGTATTTAAATTATCACGCAGATGTTCTCGTTGAGACAATATCATGTATGCCAACACATATTATAAAGTATGACGTTTTAATTGTTAGGTATTGAAATTTAAGTAATTTTTTTACGTCGCACTTCTAATAGATAATAATATTTCTAGCGACGAGGTCAAAAAATGTGCTCCGAACCTAACCTATATCCTTCAAACTCCTAAGTCAAAATAAACTTATTAACTCGCTCGCCATTACTTAACCTAATATTATTCATTACTTCCTCTGGAAAAAAAGTTAACCATAGGATATTTTGAGAGTATCATAGATTCTTGAAACACCTGCAAACGTCAGTGATGGCTGAAATTGCTTATCGCTATCGGTTTAATAACCCCTCGCTATTCACGAACGAAGCGATATATATAGTGATTAAAGTAAAGGTTCTAACTAGATATGAATTGTTCCTGTCGTCATACCATATTAATACGTACTGTTTTTTTTTTTGTTTAATGGGTTATTCGTTTGGGAATATTTTTCTTTTTCACCCGGTTGGTTCGAGACCGTCATTGCGAGGCGTGATGCGACGGTGGACGCCGCGGAGGACACGTGCGTGCTCGCACACGACTCCTCTTAAACTGCGCGAACAAAATCTGTTTGGCGTGTGACTGATGGGGTAGCTCTGGCGAATTCACTGAAACCCGGAAAGCATCCCCTCTCGCCGAGGGTGGGTTGGATGTGAACGCGCGCGAGAAGAGAGTGTGCTCGTGAATGGATGATGGCATTGATAAATGAACGAAGCCAGTTTGTTCGAGTGAGCACACACACGCGCTTACAACGAATACCGGCTATAACCAACCCCTATTTTCTAATCTCTCAAACACTCGCGCCATACGTGTACACTGTACTACACATATATAATAATAATAATATATACGGTCGTCTTCGCTTGTCGTGGATGGCAAAGGGTGGGTGCACCGGCCAAAAACCGCGTTACCTTTTCAGGTCGAGGATTAACCACGGGGACAAAACGTGAAGCCGATCGGATTAGAACCTTTCTCACACGCGTGAGCATTCGTCGGCGGTGAAAAGGAGCTCCGAGAGTCGTCTGCTGAGTAGTATACTCGTTTGTGCAAAATTATCACTTGGATGGACTTAACTCGGTGTCGTTGGGAATAATTATCAAAGAAACCGAATGCGCCTATGCTCATGCATACACACACGTTTATATATAAATATATACAGGGTAATTTATCAAGCGCGCTTACCATCATATTTATCTATAATATATATATTTAACTTTGGATTTTTAGAATATTTAATTATACTTAAGAACCATATTTTGAAATACTTGGAATCTTTATGCCATCTAAAAGTGTCACGTGACGATACAAACTCTTTTTTTTTTCAAATGATAAGATCCATTTTTTTTGTTGTGAATTATTTAGTAGATGATTTTTAAAAATGTTGAGGTATCTAAATGGAAATTCAATTTTTGATTTTCTGAGTTATTAAAATGTGTGTAGGTATTAAGGATAATAGTATTGTAAGGTAAGGGTGCTATGATGATTCGAAAATTATATTTAATTAATATCTATCTATTAACATTTTATAAATTGCCTGTGTATACAATTATCTTATAAAACCATTGGTTAGATTTAGAATTATTATCCATAAGATATAAAGAATAATAACTGAAAAATTACTCCTTAAAATTTTAATAAAGATACACACGAGTTAAAAAAAAAAAAAAAAAAAATGAGTATCATAGAATACTTCTTTAATGGTATACACAGTTTAAGTATTTTAAAATATGATCATTGAGTATATTTAAAAATTCTAAAAATCAGAATTTTTTAAGTCCATTAATAATGGTTTAATAATGAAAGGGGATGAGTAACTGAGTATGCTTGATAAATCACTATGTATATTTATAATAGAATTTTGCCGAATGAATCCGTATTATGACCTTCGTAATAATTGATTCCGATAGATCCCTTCAGGGATTATATGTATACTGCTTTAGGTAATAGTTTCACTTTCAATCAGATTTAAATCTATCCCCTCATCCCTGTCGTCTTCTGTCGGCCGTCTTGGAACATATGTGACACCGCTGCTACTATATACCACCACCTTAAGCGGCTTCCGTGGAAAGTTTTTCGTACAGAATGATGGATATTGAATTAAAAGTTAGTCGACGCTAAATCGAATTCGGACGTCCATTTCTAGCACATGTACGTTACATTATATTGTAGAGTCATTTAGACATTTTGATCATTAATCGTAGTCTCCCACTCATTTTATTGTTATATGATTGTAAATCATTTTTTTTTATTTATACCTATTGTTTCGATAAAAACAGATATAGTATATATTTTTTATTTTTTTGATAGGTACATTATATAATATATATTAACTCCACCTTCAGAATCGAGTAATTATTAAAATTTCATGCGACGAATCAATTTATTAATATTTATTTATAGTTCTAGTATAACGGATTGTACATTTCGAATATTGTATTTTAAAAAAATATACGGGCGAGATAGAAATACAAATTTGTTTCCAAATCACTCGAATACATAAAAAAAAAAAAAAAATTCCTCATATCTTACGTATACTGAACTAAAAACATAAATTTATATTTTAATAATATATTGTGAAATGTATGGTATTGGAAAATACAAATATTTAATACATATGATTTAGTATTATATTTGAAATACTTTTAAAACGATAAATGGGATAATTATTATAATTAGCATTTACAAAATAGTAAATTTATCTATACAACATCAAAAATAAATATGGTTCGCATTTCATTTGATATTTAAAATTAGATAGGACGTCGTACCTGCATAATATAATAATTTCTTAATTTTACTAGCACATATGAATATGAGATCTTCTTGAGTTAATTTTATTATTTAAATATTAGTTATTTTTTTTTATTTGGAAAAAAAAATCATATAATTTCGTAATAAATATAAAACATATTCAAAATAAATATAATAATATGTTAATACATCATTTAATGTTGCGTTTTTATTATTTTTAAAAATAAAGTGACTCAAAAAGGTATATGAATTCTGTTAGAACCATTTGAACAATTTCAAAAACCAAAACAAAATAATGGCTTTTTGGAATATTATGTTGTTTGCTGCCTACTGCGGGTATATTCTTTAAGCGAGATGATTAATTTGGGAAACTATCGACCATACATCGCAAATAAACTTACATGTTTGCGGTTTCACAAATCACAATACAAATATGGAATCTTCTTTCGGGAGGTCACATTACGACGATTCGGATGTTGGAAGCGGTGTAAGTGGCATCGTAAAAGGTCATGCGGTAAGGGAGGGATATTTTTGAAATATTATTAGACCGGATTCGTATGATTAATTGTGGTAGGTCAGCTATAATAACCCGTGGCCAGTCCCCGGAAGCAGTAATCCTTTTTATTAATACATGTGGCTGATTATATATATATATATATATATGTATACATACATGCCCACACAAACATCACAATCAATAAAGTAAAGAGGGTAGACGCGAAACTTAAAGGTCTTGTAAATATTTGATATTATTATTGGCAAGATGTATAAACAACAATAACCTTCTCCGATTCTCTCGTTGTGCTAATTAAATGTACAGGACACAGACTGCGTTTCAATTTTAATTTTGGTTGGTCAAATGAGTAAATATTCGAAGCAAGGATAAACATGACCTTACTAACTATCCCTGATCTAGTAAAATTACGTTATTGTTTCAACAGTCCAATAACCATGCACATGAATACACAGATGACAAATGTAATTATTTCAACAAATTCTATAATGCATTCCATACATGAGTTAAATATTAAGACTTAATACTATTCGATATGATAAATTGTTTGAAAAATTAAACCGAAATACCACGTTACAAAAAATACACAATACTTGAGTATAATAATTACGATTTACGAAGACTCATTTTTTACGAACATTTTTGCTAATGTAAATAAATGCATTTTTGCATAATGTTAATAGTATAATGTTAAATATATTGCACTATTTATTAAAATCTTAAAAATTGTGTTTTATTTGTTTTTAAACATTATACATAATTATATTGTTTGATTTTTAAAAAGTGCTGTATATTCCTTACTCATAAATCATAACCATTTTTTTCAAATTAATTTATCTGATATTTTTTTACTAATGAGAATTTAATCCAGATGTAATTTATTAGAGCATAAAATAAAATAAATAATGACTCTGTTACTTCTAAATTCTTGTCTATAGATTTTCTAAAATATATGCATAGTAAAAGCAGTTTTTGTATTTTTTGAAATAGTGTAAGTTAGTTCTAAATTGAAATTCATAAAGTATTTATTTTCTACGTACTCCATTATTTATTGCATTTTATCAAAATTAATAATTTTGTCATTTCCATTAACTAACTACCATCTGTAATCATATAAAATTTATTATAATATTTTTGCTTTCAAATGTTTATAATGTATAGATTCTAGATACAATATAAAGAGATTGGAAATTTTATTCACATCAGCAATTGTGTTTCAAATAAATTATTTGGTATGTCATTTCGCAATTTAATATTTCTTAGCCTTTGTAAAAAAAAGTTTGAACGATCTTGGTAATTCATATTTTAATTTAGCTGCAGGCGTTTATTTTTATATTAAGGTTAGAGCGAAGAAACTATTGGCTTTATAAAGCTCTAGGCTTTTTATAAATGCTTCTTTTCAGAGGAAATAATATATTACATCAGTTCAAAACTTAAAAAGTTTTATACAGAACCTTTATAGATTGAGAATCAAACACATTTTTATCTTTTCTAGAATGTTTGAAAATAAAATTGTAAACACGTTAAAACAAACGTAAGAAAGCAGTAGTTTCTAATAAAATACTATCATGCATTTCATAAATTTTATACTGAGTAGGGCGAAACCAATCAAAATGTTCGAGTGAAATAATAAATTAACATACTAAACTAGAACCATTGACCTAAATTTAATTTGATTGTAAATATACTTTAAAGTAATTATATTTTTAAATTAAGATATGTTGAAATTTAAATATTAATGAATTAAGAAATACACAATTCAATTTTCTTAACTATTTTATAGACTATCTAAAGTTCTGATAGTCATCGAACTTTAAAAATGTTCATTAGAATTAAATTGAATCTTAGAAAGCTTTTGTTTGAATTAAAATATGTAAATGTCCATATAAAATGGGAAACATTATTCCACTACTTATTTTTTATATCATAACCTTTTGTATGATTAAAAATATCTAACACACACAAACACACACACACACACATATATCACATTAAAAACGTAGTTATATAACAATTATATTTTAAAATAAAATTGATGTTATAATATTATAATAATATTAAAATATCAATAAAATTTAATTTAAACAAATAAATCAATATTTTAAATTTGAGATAAATGGTTTATTCTTTTATGAAAATAAAATGTACACACATTTATTTATTTTTCGATTATATTACCTCTTACAGTTTTACACAACTTAATAATAATATTATAGTAAAGGTATAGCATTTTATTATGATTTTTTTTATTCTATAATTTACTATGTCACTTAGTATTATTTTTTATTTTATTTTCATCCCATTGTTATAGATAATAAAATAAAAATACTGTTATAGGAAAAGTTTTTTTTAAATATTTTTATCGTGGTATACTAAAATAGTAAAATAAACAAGTTAGAAAAAACACACTCTATTAACGTGTAAAGTTTAGATATTATTTATAATTAATTGAAAATAAATAACTTACATTTATATAAAAATCTTAAATTTTAATATAATAAACAATTAGATATTTGAAATACCTAATGATCCTTAATAAAGAACTGCATCCACCTTGAGCAACATCAGATAATAATAAAGCATATTATTTACAAATTTGTGTAATAATTAATTATTTTTAACTATTTAATAATATTATATTATATTAATATATTATAGAAACTTTAATGTCCAGAAATTTAGCGAAAAATAACTCAAATTTTCATTAATATTTAAAAAATAGAAAAATCTATATAATATTGAGGTATCTACATCAGTATATTATCAGTCTATTAAAAAAAAATTTTTAAGTTTCATCATCATAAATATTTAGAAAATTTGGAATAAAATAAATTATGTTTACTTTAACTTAAAAATTGAGAACCATCAAAGATGATATTTAAATTGTACGAATTACCAATTTTGGTGGATACATAATAGGTACAACAGCCTGCTAGTCTATACAATTTTTTTCTTATGTATTGATCAGTACGCTCTTGAACAGTTCCTTTCAGTGTGCTTATGTTTTAGTTTACACTAATTTCACGCTTTATAGAAAACTGGTAGGCATAGGTTAGGTAAGCCAAACGTCTAATCTGCTGCTAAGCAATAGGTATTACTTTTTGTAATCAGCTTATGTGTATTATACCCGTGATCAAAACAGTGTCATTTTACAAAATCTGATAGTCTATCCAAAACCCAATCAATTTTTGGATCAAATCATTTCAATGTCTAAATTATTTTAATTTTTTTTTAGCAACGCGTTATCAACGATAAATTCAACTAATTGTAAAATTAATTTGATTTTGTATTTTTTTTTTATTTCAAACTATTTGTAACATTATTATTGTAAACAATTTTCAGACAGACAATATCTGTTTAGAAACTATGTGTGGTAATAAAAATAATATAACATGACAGAGAAAAAGAAAATATTAAATTCAATTCTTTTCATAAATATTGGAAAACCGATATATTTCATTAATATTTAAAAATATAGTTGTTGTTTTATAGCACATGCATCGATTACATAGCTATTCATTGTATATTATGTTCATTTTTTGTAAGTTGTAATACACATTTAACTCCACTCTTTATTAAAATAAATTAGTTTTAATATGTACCTATTTAGATATTTAATTCAATATCACACTGCGTCATATTACAAAAGCATAACATTGTTATTTCAAACAGCGCTAAATAGATCGAACGCACGAAAGTTTTGTTACATCAAAAAAGAAATCCAATTTTAAAAGTAGTTATTGTTAGATATCTGATGATCATCTAGTCATTAGATTCGGTGTTTTATACTTTTTTGAATTCTTGAAAAGTATAGGGATTAAACGCATGTATAGATGACGCTTGGGAGAATAATGTCGTTATAAACTATTTTCAAAAATATTGTAACTTTTATAAATTAGTTACATTATTTGGTTCTATAATTTATTTCTTGTGTGTATAGTTATTCAGTTAATAATTTATTATCAATAAAAATGATTTATGTGCATTCATAAGTTTAGATATAGGTATAACATAGCGTATGACTAAAAACTAAAATTTTTGAAAAATTAAATAAATTAAATGAGATGTCTAAGTGTATATTATAATTTCAATCAAATTTAAAATTAAATTTTGACACAATTTTGTAATATTATGAGTGTTATGTGAATCTAATCTATGAATATAGATGACCATTTATTTTTTTTGTTAATTCATGACTAACTTCTGAGATTCAAAATAAAATGGTATTATTATCGAAACACGACAATTTATAAATTGTATGCTAATAAAATATTTATTGTACTATTTTCAATTTTGGAAACATTGTAATATTACATAATAGTGTTATGCTATGTACATTTATAGATTTAGATAACATAAATATTTAAAGCGAAAATTTAATAATAAATATAATATATAGTTACTACATGAAAATCATAGGTGCATTCAGTGAAAAATTGAAGTTTTAAATTTTAATGAATAATAAAAGAGTAAGAGATCTCCATTTTAGACACAAATTAATTGTGTATTACTCATTTCATATTTTTATGATTTTACATTTTTTATTCTACTTAAATAAAAAAAAGACATTTAGAATATATTTAAAATTAATAATATGTATTTAATTATAATATAGTTAAATATTAAATATTATTATATTGTATAGTATATATCTACGCGTTAGGTAAAACATTGGTAGAGTAAATGTGTTAAGCATTTTGGTTGATTAAAAATATTGTTAAATAAAAAATATTAATTTTACGTCATACGTTTTTTTTAGCACTTAGTGTTTGAACTTTTTATATTCTATTTAATAATACTGGTAAAATATAATTTTTTTAAAACTTTGAAATCTAATTTGATACACGACGGATGATGGTCAACATACATAAAAGGTACTATAATCATGACAGTCAATGTACAATAAGTGATAACCTATATCCGGATATAAATACATAATTGTATAAATAATTCAAACTGTACTTCGTGGCTCCAAGGTGCGGGGCGAGAGTTGTCAAGAGAGCCTTGGCACAATAAGGTAAAACAATTAATTCAAACATAATAATGGATATATTTTATAGCGTACGATAGGTAATGAAAATGAGTTTTATTAAGAATTAATATAAAGGTGTTATCTACGACCCGTGCCGATAATTAATGTTTAATAATATGCTACACTATTACACTTTAAATAAATCAATACACTCATATACATAAACATTGTCTTTTAATTTCATTAATGATTCGAGAGCCATAGGAAAATATGTTTTGAACAGACGATGGAGTCGAAAAATTTTGAACCTCTGTTATCCATAATATATTGTTTAACGGTGACTTTGTTAATGTTGAATTATTACTTAGGCACGTTCTGCAGTGCCTTAAACTAATCACATTATTACTTTTTTTGTGAAAAAATCTGTGTAATAGTTTTGACAAAAAGTGGTAACAACAATCATCATGCGAAGTTACCTTATTTTTACTCCTCATTTTGTTTGTAAAAAAATATCCTCGAGGGAATATTGGAATAACCAAGCACAAATCGCTCTTATGAGGTTTTGGGAATTATATTAGTTTTTGTTTGGTAAAAATCAGATGAGTAGTTTAAGCGAATTGCGGGCACGTAAAATTGCTTGACAAATACATTTCATTACCGAACTTAATCTTCAGCAGTTGGATAAAGAAAATAAAATACCACAAAACAATAAAATATTGTGAAATATTGAGTAGGCAGTTCGTATAAAACAATAATAGTAACAAATAACAATAATAATAATAAAAACAATCACATGTTGTGTTATCATGTCTCTTGGGGATATGATATTTTCAACAACTCTTAAATTGTGACGTCGGTTCTGAGAGTAGCGACGAATGTCAAATACATTCAAGTGGGTTTTTATTTGTATTTATAAATTGTGTCCTTTGGAGCAGTAAAAATTTATAAATTCACAACTTCAATGAGGATTTTTAGTAATAAATCAGATGTCGTTGGTACTTAAGGGAGTCAAAAGAAATTTTAGAATATTTTTATAAATAATCGGGAAAAACAAAAATTAAATAATGAAAAACTTAAATATGTACACTAAACCAGTTATTAATAAAATCTGCAATTGTTTTTTTTATGTAGGTTAGGTAATTTAAAAATTAATTACCGTAGACTTTAAATTTGCTTTAAATATTTATAATAGCATTTTCTAGACATGATATGTAATTGTCAATATATTTTAGTTAATTTTCGTGATATTTATAGACATTTTTATTTTGTTTGTGAGTAAACAATTAAATACAAGATTTCTTATATATTTTACAATTTAAAAATATCAAAAATATATATGGGCACATATTTTTTAATAGCGTTTAAAGTTCTTATTTTGACCACTAAAATCAAAACTATGAAAATTGGTAAATTATTTTTTGGTCAAAAATGTATTCAATTTTTGAACTAAATAAATAATATTTTACGTTTTAATACAAAGTTTCTTTTAAGAAACCTAACAGAAATTAATAAATATAAAAATACATAAGCACAATTATTTTAATAGATGCTTTAGAATTTCAAATATTGATGAAATTGAATATTTAAACGAAAAATAAAGATGTTTTTTAGTTATTTTGCTGTAATTGAAACTTTTTACCATCAATTATAATATTTTATGCACAATGAAATTTTTAAAATGTTTTTACTTGTTATAAGCTTGTTATGTACCACGATACTCTTCATGCCGATCTAAGTACGTCGGTATTAACTTATGTTAACAACAATAATAATACAAATTATACAATATTATTTTATGGTAATATTGTCATAGGCAAAACAATAGTTAAATATACCGAATACTCTTTTCAATCATATTACACTACTAATTGGATATTGTTTATTAAATTAAATTCGTCTTAACTTTTTCTCTTTGCCATTATGTACGACAAACTAAAAGTTTAGTACCTACTAATAGATTAGGTTAACCTAACCTAACCTATTCATGTAACCGACAATTTTTTAAAATGATGCGTATTGCCAATGAAAATCCATATTTTAATTTTTAAGTTATTTAATCATTTTTATTTTTTTTATATTTGACTTATTATATCAACTTTAATGCACTTTTGAATTATATAACTCATTTTGTTAAATTTCTATCTAAATTTTGGTCCACAGATTGTATTGATACAAAAATAAAATAAATTATATACTTCATACACAGTTTACATTTGTATTCACAACTTTCTTGCCAAGTTATATACATGTTGATGCCAATTATCTAAAATAATATTATTTAAAGATATGTATACGTAATATGTTATTATATTTCTGTACAATTGCATGGCGAAGTGAAATATTTTATCGGTCAATTTATTTTTTAATACAGGAATTTTGCAAATATACATTTTCGATGATGAAATATTATGTTGATGATAAAATACTATTTAATTCATCAGTATTATTTCGTGCATCTATTATAAATTATTAAATGGCATTTTTAGCACATAATTGTTGTTGCCGTATGTAGAATCTGAAATACATGCGTAGTTTAACCTAAATTATTGAGTATTTTTAATTTTAGAGTGATTAATTTAAATTATAATCAAAACATTTAGAAGTAGCTTGTAGAATTTTTAAATCAATCTTAAATATTGAAATAAGCAATTTAGATATTTACGAATGGCAAAAGAAAACTATTAAATATATTTATATATTTTCAAATAAATAAATATAAAATGTCCATAAAAAGTAATGGTTTATTTTTATTATTATTTACTTTATTCTCATATTCAATCATTGATCATATTTGAGTTATTTATATAATAATAATATGCTAAGCGCATTAATAATTATTTGATATTTTATACTTAAATATACAATGTATAACAATATGCACATTTCATTATAAATTACAATAAAGCTATAAGTAATTTGCTATTAGTTTTAAAGTTGCTATTGTAATAATTAATGTGCATACTGTGTGTATACGCATTAGTTATGATATCGTTTTGTCCAAACCATTTAAATAAAAAATTTATTGTCACAAGGTCCAACATTTTTAAGAGCGTATTCCAAAGTAAATTACCGAAAATCTATGTTAACTAATTATTTATATTGTGATCGTTTGGTTTATTATAAACATCATATTATATTTAAAATTAGGCATACAATTATAAAAGCGATCAGCTATCTATAATAAATTCAATGTTCAACGTAATGTAATGCGAATGTTGTGTAAAAAATATAAAAAAAAATATAAATTTGATCGATTAGCAATAAATAACCATTGATTTATATAACTAATTGTTTTAAACAATTCTGTGTTTATTTTAGAAAAACGGTGCGTATGCATCATAAACAGCGATTATTTGTCAATGATTTATATTAAATGAATAAGTTACTAAGTTTGATACATAAACAGTATCTTCGAATAGGTAAGATTTGCGAACGCAGCGTATTCAAAAAGTAATCCGAAAAAAGTTTTCTCACCATTCCGCAGCCATTACACTGCAAAATGTGAATTCAAATACAGTAATATTTATTGTCAACTCGGCAAAATATTAATATTGACAATCGCTTACATTTCTCGAAAGTAATTTTAGAACTTTGATAACGGCTACCAAATATCGTTTTCCCGCGAAGTGTAGATACTACAGCTTGTCAAGAAAGTCTGTAGAATTTTTAAATGCGTGGAATGCAGAGTGTACAAAATATTACAATTGTATACCATGTACATGTTTGATAATATGCGATAGGTACTCGATGTACATTAAGTAGGTATATAATTCAAAGACGGAGCTAAAGTATTCTCAAATAATTCTGATTTTCAATTATATTTTATTATAATTTATAATATTGTTTTTGAATTGGATTCTGTAGAGGTGTAGCTTAGAATTTTTCTATTTCTAGAGCCAATAGTTAGTTTTTATATTCACTCCAACTTGTATTGTCTCTAAAACAAAAATATTTTATATAATTTGAGGTAGTTAGGTGTTTAGTAGAAATTAAAAAGTAAATCACATTCTTCACGTTTTTAATTTTCGCTGTTATAAAAGAATCTTATGATTTTTTTTTTTTTTTTTTT
>JACXSJ010001934.1:0-64356 GCA_014851325.1 Pentalonia nigronervosa | reverse complement strand
TTAGTGAATCTTACCACTTGAAAAACGGATCTTTTCGTTTTCGGTGTACTAACAGAAAATGTACTCAGAGTGTTTTAGTGAATTCTACTATCGTCCAAACACATTACAATGTTTTAAAAACACTCGCCCAAACGCATTATGTTAAATTGCCCAAACACATTGCATTTTTTAAAAATTCGCCCTAACGCATTACGCCCATAGGT
This sequence comes from Pentalonia nigronervosa, assembly GCA_014851325.1. Lineage (NCBI taxonomy): Eukaryota > Metazoa > Arthropoda > Insecta > Hemiptera > Aphididae > Pentalonia > Pentalonia nigronervosa. The sequence goes on along the minus strand of JACXSJ010001934.1, from coordinate 64,153 downwards.
ACACTACATAATATGTGTGTATAAAAGAAATATAATGTAATAAAATGTAAATATGTACGTCATATATATGTGTACACATATATATTATAATGCCTACGCAAGAAGCATACAAAAAAAAAAAAAGTTTTCATTAAAATATTATTAAATATTAATTTATTGTAGTTAGAAATATTAAAAATGATTTAGTCAAAATTCAATGTAAAAAAAAATATTATTCATAATAGTCACAAACTTATAATAATAAATTAACTTATTGAATAATGTGATTAGAAACGTTAAATCTACCTATACAATTTTTATAAGAATCGAACATTCTTTCAATTAAAAAAAAAGGTTGGAAAGTAGGAATCATTCTTCTCTAAAATAGGTATTAAGTAGGTTACTTTTATGAGTGGGTTAAATTTAAATTCAATAATATAAGTCATCGTATGTCTACGAAAAACTATTTTGAGCAAAGACCTCTGTCAGTCAATATTACAAAGTATACTTTATGATATTATTAAAGTTATTAATTTTAATATCAATAATATAGTAGAGTAAATATCCAATGTCTAATTTTAAACGCTCATAAAAAAATAGCTTAATTTTTCGATTAACTTTTTTTGGTTACGAAAGGTAGAATAACATATGGAGAATTTCGTGTTGATATTTCAAACCTTAGATTTAAACAGAAAAATTTTTATGAAATTCTTAATCAAAAAATTGGTTTGCAAGTGGATACTGCTCTGCTATAGAGTGTCGAATAGGGCTACTGTAATGGATGTGTTAAATTTGAATTTAATGATACAATATCAGTGTATACTAAAAACGATTCTGAGAAATGACGGTCTGTTAGCCTACATAACTAAATGTATTTGTATTATTGCTATTAAAATAATTAATTGTATTATTAATAATACAGTAGGTTGAATTAATTTTTGCAGAAAACATTGAATTTAAAAATGTGATTGAGTGTTTAAAATATAATAAAATACTTAAAAGGTTTCAAACACCCCTGCAAAATATTTTGAAATTACAACGGAATAGCTAACTTTATTATTCATTATTTAAACATCTAATTTTGTCCAAATTTGAACTTAAAATGTCTATAAAAATTAACCATGTAAATATATTTTTTGATATTTTGGTTACACTATTAACTTTATATAAAAAACCTTATTTTAAATTTTTAAATCTTAGATATAATAATTGCACATTTTATAAATTTTTAACTACAAGACATCTGTAAATGTTTGATATTTTGATAAATTTTGGTCAAAATTTGATCTTTAAATTCTTATAAAATAAATTGTGCCTATGTATTTTTAATATTTTTGAACTACTATTATAACAACTTATAAGTAATTTTGTATAAAAAAGTTTTTATTAATATTTTTAAAAAATAAATAAAAAAAATCGATAATTTCTCATGCCTATTATTAGCTTAAAATGTATCAAAATATTTTTAAAATATAATAGTGTATAGGAAAATAATAATCTTAACATTATCAAAAATAATTAGAAAATTTCTTATGCCTATTAATAAGTCAAAAAGAACTTAAATATCTTGAAAGTATTGTGATATATAGAAAATAGTTAGTAATAAATATTTGGTGAAAATTTCATATAACTTTTGTTATTATTTTTTATTTTACACAAAAAAAACAATATCAATTTTGTCAAAAATTGTCTATAAGTAAAATTTCTGTTTTTTCCTTAATTTTTTTATTGTTTTTCCCGACACGTTTGAAAACTTTTAGACATTTTTACGTTTGACCCTCCAAAATTTATTTTCCTACCGAAAAAAAATGCCGATGAAAAAAATTGAAGCACTTTTACTGCTCTATAAGTGATGACAGATAAAAAAAAATACAACATTGTAAAATCAGAAACTTATTTTTTTTTGTCTTGTACTCCTTTATGTTTTCATTATTACACTTAGAATTCTATATCATGCCACCAGTATCTACCACTTGCGCTTAATAAATAAATATCCGTGTAATACACACTTTAAAAATACAATATTATAAAAGATACTTATAAAAATGTTTCCCCAGGTTAATTCTAATCTTACTATTTTGTTTTAATTAGGAGTTAACACAATGTGTAAAATTCACATTCGTTTGTCGTATAGTATAATATATGACTACTATATATTTTGTATAAAATAATATTATTTGAATTATTTATATAATTTATTATGTATATTATTATTATTTAATTTTATTAAACAATTATGATATTGTTTAAAAAAAAAAATGGTTTTTTGAATATTTTAGATTCTAAATTAGTTATATCTTAAAAAAAAAGATTTTGTGATTATTAGATTTCATTTTATTTCAGCTTAGTTAGTTCAGATTTAAATATTATACTAAATATTATATTATACTAGTATTATAGATACTACTAGAAATGTTAAAATATGGTATTATAAATTTTTCTTTTATAATATCATAAAATACAAATATTATTATATACCGTATGGCTTCACTCATATGTTAAATAATCGATTAGTATATACATTGGTTTTTATGCGTTGGTTTTTATTATAATAAAACTATTTAAAGCATTAGTATATAATAATTTTTATAAATTATTTAAATGACACATTAAAAAAAAAGTAACCTTTAAATACAATATTCCTTTACCCTCAAACAAAAAAAAAAAAAATGAAAAATCGGGAGATGTGGTGACATTGAGGAAAATATTTAGAATAACACTGTGAAGAAAATTGTAAAAAAGTTCAATAGTGTCGTCAGAAAATTAGAACATAAAAAAGGCCTGTTCTTTTATATATATATATATATAAAAGGATTGAGTTTTGCAGTGCCTTACATTTTCAGAAATTGAGCACAGGTTATCAAAATAATGACAAATTTTAAAATGGCTTGATAATTTTAGAAACATTTTTATAACAATGTAATAAATATTTTAGAATAAATTAATATTTAAAGCCATGCAATTGTAGTTACAATTTATAGTAAATTATATTTAATTTAAATTTTTTTAATAACAATTAAAACTTAGTTTTTTTTATACCATGTGTTTAATATCTCAAATAATACAATTTTATATCACTAAATAATACAAACTCACATTTCTAAGTACTACTAAATATAAGATAAATAATTTACATCGCGAGATAAAAATGTAGAAACGAAATGAATGTATAGGCTTAATTCAAAGACATATAATATGCACCTATGTAACTAATTTATAATTTATTTATCTTTATTTAATAAATAGAAAAAAGTTGCAAAGAATATTATATGTATAATTGCATAAATATTATATTTACAATAAACTAATAAATGGGTAATAGGTATTATAAAACTTGTCTATAAATATATGATACTATGTGTCGACTCACCCGTCTATCATTGATATTGTTCACGTCTTCTCCCTCTTCGAGTTTAATACTACCGTCGTGTATTGGATAGGCGGCAGAAATTATATCGGTCTCGAGCAGTTGTTCAAGCCTCATAACATTTGTGTCATTATCAGAGCCGATTAGGAGTAAGATGCGCCACACGATCTGAGCCCGTTGGGCAGATGTTAATTTTTTGTTATGTTTTTCGTGATTACCATTTCCATTTAAATACTACAACAAAAACGGTTCAGTTCAATTAAAATAAACTTAATAACATCAAGAACATAAAAAAATAATATACAAAAGCGATACCTATAAAACTATACTTTTTTCTTACATTTATCTTTAATAATTAACTGCAAATTGAAATAACATTGAATGGTGTTATTATTGTGTGATTATAATTTTTTTTTTTTTAGAAATATACGGGCGATTCACCCAGCAATCTGATCACATTTTTTTCAATATATTAAATTGAATTGATTCAAAATCTGATTTTTGCAATTTTTAAGTATAAATATGAATTATATTTTAAGATTCTTAAATATTTAAATTGTTATACCTATAAATCAGTGTCCTGGGACCATATATACTTATTTTTTCAAATGAGAACCAACATTTTTTAAATTGTTAAGCAAAGATTTTTTTGAAATTTTTGATTAATCTAAATGAAAAATTTGAACGAGAAGTTTCTGAGTTATTAAAATGTATATACAGTGAAACTTTGATAAGTCGAAATTCAAGGGAAATAAAATTCTTTCCACTTATTGAGGTTTTTGACTTACTATAAGTTTGATAATTTACTAAAGTTTTAGCACGGTAACGGCATTTATTTCGACATATCGATGTTTTCGATTTATTGAGGTTCCACTATACTACAATGATAGACCTTTAAAATGGTTTTACTAAAATAAAAAGTAGATGCTATACCTATTGGAAGTAGTAATTGTTATTATACTTGGATATTTTTTACAAATTATAAAATGATAAAAAATATCTATAGACTATACTATAATATTAATTACCTAAACACTAACATGTTCAAATTAAATCATTATAGCCCCATCATAGCCTCCCATATATTCTAAATTCGTCCAAATTTAAACTTAAAATGTCTATAAAAAAATTTTTTTTTAATATACTTTTTTAATTTTTTGGTTACACTATAAATACTTACAAAAAACATAGTCTTAAATTTTCAATCCTTAGCTATAAAAACTGATTATTTTATACAATTTTACTTACTAAATAATTTGCAAACATTCGAGATTTTGATGAATTTGGTTAAAATTTGAACTTTAAATGCTCATACAAAAAAGTGTGTATTTGTATCTTAAATATTTTTAAAACTGCATTTAGAACAACTTACGAAAAACTTTGTTTTGAATTTGTAATCCTTGGTTATAAAAATTGAACATTTTATAAATGTTTAACTACAAAACAATTTGCAAATGTTCGATGATGAATTTCAGTCAAAATTTGAAGTTTAAATGTTTATAAAAAGAAATTGTGTATTTGTATCATCATATTTATGAATTACTATTATAGCAACTTACAAAGAACTTTGTATTTACATTTGAAGTTTAAATGCTTATAAAAAAAATTGTGCCTATATATTTTTATTATTTTTGTTCTGCTATTTAATAACTTATGAAAAATCTTGTATTCAATTTTCAAAAAATTTTACTTAATGAATTTTTTTTAGAATTGAATAGAAACATTTTTATGAATTTTCTAATAAAAAAAAAAAAAACTGCAAAATTTCGTGATTTTTACGTATTTTCTCGAAATTTCAACTTTAGACACTTATAAAAAAATATAGAGATTTACGCCCAACTTCTTTTTTAATTTTTACTTACAACAAGTTATGAAGAACATATATTTTATATATATTAATAATATAATAATAATAATATAATATATATATATATATATTATATATATAATATTTTATATTAAGAACATTATATTTTCAAGTAATTTGACCAACTGAAAAAAATTTTATCCACAGTTATAATAATAAAATAAAAGAAAACCGATAAATTATTATGCTTATAATAGCTCAAAAAAGTCAAATTTTTTTAAAAATATCATGGTGTATAGAAAATGTTTATATAAACATTGGTGAAAATTTCACGTATTTACAGTCATTATTTCTTTTATTACATTTAAAATTAAAATAAATTTTGTTAAAAATTTGCTTTGCGAAAAAATTCCCGGTTTTTCTTAATATTTTTTTGTTGTTTTTCCCGACCCGTTTGAAAGTTATGTGAAATTTTTTACTTTTGACCTCTAAAGTACCAACTAGATTCACTCTCCTATTAGAAAAGATACTGATGAAAAATATCGGAGCCCTTTTACTGCACTAAAACATGATGATAGGCGCAAAAAAAAACACTCGTTGTAAAATCAATACATTCCTCGTTCTGATCAGAATCTAAAATAGTTTAGTATCGCTAAGGAAAAGTTTTTGAATGGAATGAAAAATCTATGTATTAAAAACTAGGTATGGTTTTTATAAATTCCAAAAATCAAAATTTGAAAGAATTTTTTATCAATAGTAAAAGTATAGGTGAGCATACTTGGTGAATTGTCCTGCAGTACCTACCTATAATAGTTTTCAATTGCTGATATTTCAATAAAAAATTAACGAGTTATTTAACAACATTTATTCTCTTGCCAAATAATTGTTATTCGTTCATTCTTAGTTATTACTTATCAGTGTAAAATTACTGTTATTAACGCATATGATAAAAAAAATATTTTAAACTATGATTATCTATATTATATTATTTATTTAAACAATTTTACTCTATTGGATATTATAAAACTTATACAATATACTTATATACCATTTCTGTAATATGTGGATGTTGAATACATTATAAAGTATAATAGACGTTTTATTCTATATCTACTTTAATTAATGTCAATAAATTTGCATAATATGTAATTTTATACTATTTTCAAAATTAGATTTAATTTAGTTGGAGTAATCTAGTTTGGAGGTACTAATACAGGTTTATTCCTATTTAGTTCACAACGCAATTATAAGCAGTATTTTTTATTCAATTAAATACAGGTTTTATAATACTATTACACTGTGAGAGAGCTATAATATTTTGCACCACTTTGGTTTGTCAAAGTTTGTTAAACGGAATTACTCTTCGTACGATTAAATATGGGTTTAATGAATATTTTTAATACGATTCATTTTATAAGAAAAAGAATATAACATAAGACTTAATTTATCCAGCTTCCGCGGGACCCTCCCCCCACTCCTCTTGGAGAAATGACTGATGAAAGACGAGTGATGAGAAATCACTATTTTATTTCTAATGTCTGTGATGGCGTATCTACCATTCAATTTATGCCGGTATAATATTTTATTATATTTCTTCGTAATATTCTGTATTGGTATATAATAAAATTATTAGTTTTTTACATACGTTATATGTGGGAAACATGTTCTGTAGTTTGTGGTCCGTAATATATAAATATTCCACAAAATCCTTTTTTGGTATTTATTATATACAATGATAATAATCATCTTTATAATAATTATGTTTTAGTAATAAGTCACTTGTAGACTTGTATGTCTACTTTGTCCATTTCTATTACAGTACAATATTGGCATAAATATAAAATTTGGCGCTATAATATTCTTTCGTATTTTAATATAATATAGTTGTAAGACTCTAACAAATAAAGTAGGTAGCTAAATTACATAAAAATTGAAGAATTTGAGCGATGTAGATTACCTGTTGATAATTATTAACATCTTTTGAATTATAAATTGCTTGTTTATCTTCACCGTTACTGTCATTACTAGAGCTACTGGTTGCATGACACCGGCAATTACATCCTAAGAGTCTCTGCGATAGTTGCAGCAAAGCAAAGCACGTTCGACCTGCATCTAGTGAACACTTAAATACAACAAAATAACTAATAAGCAACGATAACAATATTTTGAACATTTAATAAATGATTTTTAGTTTTAGCTTAAATTAGGCGTTAGCGAATTTAAATTTAAAAATTTTAAAATAAAATACTTAATCAATGTCAAACCAATCCTATCATATTTTAACGTATTCAAATATGTGTTTAAGTGCATACCTATGTATTATACGTATTTGTATGATGTCGATTTTAATCTAGTATATTAAATAATTAAAAAAAAATAATTGTATTTTAATGAATACTAACCGTTGGATCGTCATCGATGTTTACCAAAACTCCATGTTCTTGTAATTCATGATAAAACTTTCGTCTTTCAGTCTCGTCGACCAGTTTACTGTCGTTCTCCGTAACCATTCGTTGCCTTTTATAGGCTAACACAAAATCTACATTGTTAAGTTTCCTATGTTCAACGTACATTTTCGTCAAAGAATCCCGATGCTTTATATATAAAACATGAATAAACACATTTATTATTAACCAAATATTTACTAAATTATATTATTAATGGTAGGTAATTGTTATGTATGTCAGTGACGAGAACTTTTTGCATAGACGAAAAATAATTATATAGCTTTATCCATATGAGGGAGTGAATATATCCACCCTCAAAATATTTATTGACACGGATAATTGTTGAATTATTCTACACACCTCCTTTAAAATATCACTTGTTTAACTAAAGTTTGCAAAAGAAAACAAAAACAACTGTAGGTAGTAGAAAGTTTAGAAAGTTCCCCAAATGTTTTAAAATAAGTTTAAAAATAATAACCTAATATGATATTATACAATACATTTTCAAATCTATTAAAATTATTACTAATCTTTACTGACCACACCGAATAAAGATATAATCAATACTGGTCATTAAAGAGTTAAAAAGTTAAAGTTAAGTTACTTAACAAGTTTTATTTTCAAAAGTAACTTCTAACTTAACGAGTTAATTTATTTTAAAATCACGTTAATTAATTTCAAAGATTTAAAATTATATTTTGATTTTTATAACTTATTTTTATATAAAAAAATAATAATAATTGTCTGAAAAATCAAATATTTTTTTTTTTTATATTATTTTATTCTGTATTCTAAATAAGTTCTAAATTGTAAACTGTCACAAATGTTTCGCATTATTTCTGTTTTTAAAATTTCAACAGGTATTGAAATAACGTAATAAGTACTTAGTTGCGAGTAAACAGCATTAAGGTTTAATATATATAATGTATAATGTATAGTATTATGATATTAAGTTGTTGTAAATAACAAATTATTATATTTTAATTGTCAATTCACAGAAAATAATAATAAAAAAAAAAAATAATAATATTTTTAATTTAAATATCTCAAGTTTGAAAATGTGATATAATACCCCTCCGAAGTTGTTTTAATAACAATTTTAAAATATCGTAAAGACATGTACACTTTTATGCCCGTACATATTTTGTACACCACTAGTGTTAATTTAAACCTTTTTCTGTAATACAATTGCTCATCGTTCAATTTTGGGTTATGTATCATTTGAGCATCAACATGATTAACAACATGCAGAATTGGAAGAAATGAGGACTACTCAAAAGCGCAAGTCGTTTATACTAATTTCCAGTTTAAATCTCGACGCTCGTAATATTCAATTTTTAAAATATATTGAGTACCCATGTTATTTTTTAAATATAAGCGTATATTATGACAAAAATAACAACTGAAATGTACTGTTAATTATGACTATTATTTAAAATTTAATTAAATACTACGATTAATTTTTAATTTTATATATTAATATATACCAACTTATTATATCATGTAATTAATTTTGAATGAAATTCAACCAAAATATTTTATTAAAAGTTCATTTAATATACGATGTACCTACAGGCTACAACTGTTATACTTTTAAACATATTTTATACTTTTCTATTATTCGATAGGTATTTCGATGCATAAAGAATGTACGAAAAAGATCAGCAAGTGGGTACCACTTTACTGTACAGTGGGTGTTACTGTAATGAATTTGTTAAATTTTAATTCAATGAAATACAATCTTTGTATACAAAAAAGAAAAACAATTCTGAGCGAAGATGATTTGTCAGCTTACATAACTTTTTTTTTTCGAGTCGGGGTGACAAGTTATTTTACAGGTAATTAAATATACAAACATTATTACATAATATAAACTATAGATAACACAACATAATATCAATAGTCAAGAAGTCAACAGATAAAATACTAAAACAGGTATATAAAATAAAATATGAAATAATGTACTAAGTATATAATGGTAATAAAAATAATAGTATGAAATTGTGTTTTTAAATTTCGTTGCTCTAAAATTCTGCCAACTTTATAGCCTTGTTATTTGAAGCTTGTAAGTTTGTTACGTCACATTTTCCTGGGCATTTGTTACAATTTAGCAGGTGCGACTTTATCTGGTCCTCTCCGCATACACAGTTCGTGTCTTCCTTTCCATCACTTATTCCCCATTTCTTTAGGATCTTTTTCGAAAATCTAACTCCTGTATGTAAGCGATTTAGTGTTCACCGGATCATCCATTTATTGTTATATCCTAGGGGTTTATCCTAGGTTTTTTCGACTATTTGTTTGTTCTCTACTTCCCGAAATTTTAATCTTACTGTTTGTGGGTTATCCTCTAATTTCTTCGTACATTTTAAGTAGCTTTTTCTTGATTTTAGGTGGAAACCTTAAACTTGCATGTTATAGAACCTCTACACGGTATATCTAGACAACGATTCAATGATACTCACACTAATCGGATAATCTTTCCACCATAGGGCTCAGATCTTATAAACTAAACATAATAAATACCAATCCAAAGCATATATAACTAAAAGTATATTTGATATTATTGCTATTAAAATAATTAGTTTAACTATTGCTACTACAGTAAATTGAATTCATTTTTGAAGAAAACATTGCATTTGAAAATATTATTGAGTGTATAAAACATAATAATATACTTTAAAAGTTTCAAGCACCCACGAAAAATATTTTTAAATTACAACGAAATAAATACTTCGTTATTCTTCATTTAAATATCTAATTTTGTCTAAATTTGAACTTAAAATGTCTATAAAAATCAACCATGTAAATATATGTTTTAGATTTTTTGTTTACAGCATTAATGATTTACGAGACACCTTGTTTTAAAATTTTAATTTTTAAATATAAGAATTGAACATTTTATATATTTTCAACTACAAAATAATTTACGAACAATCGCGATTTTGATGAATTTTAGTAAAAATTTGAACTTTAAATGCTTATAAAAAAGAAGTGCGCCTTTGTCTTTAAATTTTTTAAACTGCATTTAAAACAACTTAAGAGAAATTTTTATTTTAATTTCCAAGCCTTAGCTATCAAAATCGATTATTTTATACATTTTTAACCACAAATTAGTTTGTAAATTTTCGATATTTTGATGTCCAAATTTTAGCTTATTAAAAAAAAAAAATTATGACAATGTATTTTAAATATTTTTGAACTGCTATTATAACAACTTATGAGGACCTTGTATTCAATTTTTAATTTTTTCGACCCAATGAAAAAAGTTTTTATCAATATTTATAGAAAAAAAAAATCAAAAATTTCTCATGTCTATTGTTAGCTTTAAAAGGGTCAAACTATTTTAGAAATTTAATAGCGTATAGAAAATGAGAATCATAATATTCGGAGAAAATTTTAAGTGTCTACAGTTATTAGTTTTTGAATTATAACAAAATAAGAAAATCGTGCACTGAGAAATTGGTAGTTTACGGATGAATATCTAATGTATAATTTCAAACACTTATAAAAAATTAGTTTGATTTTCCGGTAAACTTTTCTTTTTGTGAAAAGTATAAAAACTTATGGAGAATCTTGTGTTGAATTTTTAAATGTTAGATTTCAACAAATAATTTTTAATTTATTTTCGTGATTTTTATGTATTTTGTCAATATTTGAACTTTAGACGTTTATAAAAATCTATTATAGACTTGCGCTAACTTTTTTTTTAATTTTCACTTAAAACAAGTTATGAAAAACCTTTTATTAAAATTTCAAGTTGTTTAATAGATTGAAAACATTTTATTAACGATAAGAAAAAAATAAAACTCAAAAATTTCTTTTACTTATAAATAGCTCAAAAAATTAAAATTTATTGAAATTTTTATTATGTATAGGTATGGTTATATAAACATTTTGTGAAAATTATATGTATCTACAGTTATTTTTTTTTTTTTTTTTGATTTACGTCAAAAAAATAATATTGATTTTGTCAAAAACCAGTTTTGAGTAAAAATTCCAGTTTTTCCTGTCGCTTTTAAAAACTATATAGAATTTTCCAAAATTATCTCTCAAAAGTACCAACTAGATTCACTTTCTCACCAGAAAAGATACTGATGAAAAAAATCGAAACATTATTTTGGCAACTTAACGCATATATTTAGGATGTCCAACTTTTTAGGAAGACTGGGCCACATTAAGTAAGTAAAAGCTGTCGTAGGCCACATACATTTTTATAGTAATACATTTTATTTTTCACCATCGCTATCATTGTAATAACGATAACACATTCACATACTATTTAATCAACATAAGGTATGGACAGTGGACACCTTATATTAATAGATTTTATTTTTAATCATTTTTTTCTTATAATATAACGTATATAAATAATTGATAGTTTTGAAATTGACGAAAGGCCACATCAAAACCTATCATGGGTCGTATGCTCTCCGCGGGCTGCGAGTTGAACACTCCTGGTGTATACAAACAGAAAAAAAAAACACATCATTATAAAATCAATACAATCTTCGCTCCGTTCAGAATCTAAAAATTAAGAATAAATCTACAATCATTTTTTATAATTATCTGAAGTTAGACTTCTTCTAAATATGGTATAAATTACAAAATACTTGGACATTTTTGTTATTTATATACAGTTTCATTATTCAATTTCATTAGTTTATTGTATAAATATCGATATTGCAGTGTTAAATAGTTTAAAAATCTAATATAAAGTTATTGATAATTTATTATAATGGTGGTTCAAAAATATTAAAATTTATGGGCAGGATTTTTTTATAAGTATTTAAAGTTCAAATTCTGACAAAATTTATAAAAATCACAAAAATTTGCTAAATTTTTAATTTTTATAGTTAATAAGAGTATAGAGTAATTTTTAACAAAGTTTCTCATAAATAAATCGTACTATAACCAAAAATCTGAAAGATAATAATATACTGTATTATTAATACTACATTATATTACTTTACTATCAAAAAATATACTTAGTAATAATATTATAGATATAAGCCAACAGATCGTTTTCGCTCAAAATCGTTTTTCGTATGCAATGTATTATCATAGAATTCAAATTTAACACATCTATTACAGTAACCCACACGACACCCAATATACAGCAAAGCAGTGCACACTTGCCTGCCTTGTTTTAATTTGTTTTTAGTGGAGTTTGAAAGATTTTTGTGGGTACTTATAAGTCTCGCCTCATCTCATTATTTCTAATGAGACTTGTTTGCCAGATATGACAACGGTGCACGTGCAATAAATGATAATATTATTACCTCAATTCGTTCAGAAGGAAACAGTGACGGTGACAACGGAGGTAGCGGTGGTGGTGATGGTGGCGGCAATGATGGTGGTGATGGTGATGGCGGTGGCGGTGTTGGTAAGTCGTTGACGGCAGCGGTGTGGTTTTCGTTGGCAATTGCTGTGCCGATTGCGGTCGTCGGCGGAGACGGATCGCGTTGTCCACCGTTCATCATCTGCAGACGTCCAATGACACGTGTGCCGAGTCTTAACGCCGCACGCCTCGACTGTAGCTCGGACGGCATGGCGGCTGGCTCCTGAGTTATCTGGGGCAGAGGAGACGGTGGTGACCGGTGCTGATGATTCTGTACGCTCTCATCGTCATCCGGTGGCATTTTTCGGTGGTCGTAGAGATCACAAAATATTACAGTACCAATGGTAATAATATATTTATGTCGCACGTACACGCTTCCGAGCGTAGCCACAGTTGCTGTTGGAGTAACTGCTGGGATATCGACTGCGAAAATCGTGTTTGAAAAAACGACCACTACACGGTCGCATCGTTTTCCCGTTTATTATGTAGGTAGCACGGCCACGGTCTATTATATACCTCGATCACCACCCACCACAACCCTTTATCAACTTCCCACCCCCGCCGCAGAATACACGCGCACACCTATCATTATATTTATACTATCACGCCACCGCCTATAACCTCGTATGTAATCCTAATATAGATCGACGATAAATAATTCAATTTATCACAATATATGCATGTATACAGGTTCCACTATATTATAATATTAAACTTATACCTCAGTCGATTGCTGACCGTCTGTGATTAATTAATTAATTCATAAAACAGGTAGGTAGGAGGTAGGTATAAATATATATAAAATGCTTGAAAATGTGCCATATACATATTAAACATATATAGCTACATAATAATATGTATCTATATCATTATACGGTATAAGTGAACACGAGGAGTATAATATGTTACGTGCATAGGACATGAGCATGGCTATATTGTATGTCACGCAATAGGTTTATATAGTTTATAAGTAACAACTAATAAATAATATAAATGAAAAGAAAAAAATCCTATTAAAATGTCAATATTAAGCAAAAAATAACCCTTTTGAATTGATATAGCAAAATGATAGAAACGTAGACATGGTTTTTTTGTGACCTTTAGATACAATATAATATATATATATATATATATATATATATATATATAGGTATAGCTATTATGGTCAACGGTTTCACAGGTCTGGATAAAATTGATTTTTTTTGGAAAATTTCTTGTATAAAAATTTGAAATCAGTTTCTCTCTTTGAGAAAAATTCTAAAAATTAATTTTAAATAAATTTAAATTTATAAGTCTGGTCATTGTCAGTCATGTTAATACGTTATGGCTTATGACTACAGGGTACCTAACCTAGTAGTTTTGAAATCTCTAATGTTACTTCTTATTTTAACGTCTAGATATTTTATTTAAATGAGATGGTTTACACTACAATATTACTGCTCAAAAACTACATCCATTAATCTGCACCTGCACATATCGATGTTTTAAAAAAATTGTAACGTTTTAGAAGTCAATATAATTTGCTTAGATTTAAGTATATGTAGTATATGTGAAGTAACATAGGTATAGTATTGTATCGCAAGGTCAGTAAATGCCCATAGGGGATTTAAGGGGAGGGACAAAGTTAAAATAAGTTCTGAAATCTATTTATAATACATAGGTACTAAGTTGGTTTTTCTTGAAAAAATAATAAGAAAAAAAGTACTTATGTATTTATGTAAATATTAACTTAAAAAAACTGGCTAAATGCAAGATATTATAATATTCTACACTTGAGTAGACAATAAGGATATTTTATTTTTATATAATAACACTTAACAAACAATAATTAGGACACTATGTAACAAACAGATTTGTATTTAAATCATGTAAACATTTATTTTTTATAACTAAATTCGTTTTTCGTTTATAACGTTGTTAATAAATTCGGTTTGTTCAATCGTTTCCCTATGAATACGTCTTATCCTGCCCATCAAGTCTTTCATCACTCGTTGAATTTAACCATGTCATAATGCTGCACAAAAGAACTAAATGACCTTTCTACAGTACAAATTGTGGTTACCTCTGGTGGCAATGTATCTAATGTAGGTAATAGTATATTAGTCTTCAGGAAAAAATTTACATTATTTTAATAATTTTATGTAGTCTTGTGTTTTTGTCTGTGTATTGTCTTGTGTACATTACTACCTACTGGTTAAGTTTAATATCATCAAAATGATCGGCTGTTTCGTAATTTCTTTAAACAGTTTTAAAAATTCTACACTGTTTTCTATATGTTTTAAATTCTGAGCGGAGCAAGGAATGTATTGATTTTACAATGATGTGTGTTTTAATTTTTTATTTTTTTTTGCGCCTGTCATCACGTTCTAGAGCAGTAAAAGTGCTCCGATTTTCTTCATCACCAACTTTTCTAATAGGAAAGTGAATCTAATTGGCATTTCAGAGGTCAAAAGTAAAAAATTTCACATAGTTTTCAAACGCGTCGGGAAAAGCAACAAAAAAAATTAAGGGAAAAGCGGGAATTTTTATGGGACGCCAATTTTTAAGAAAATTTTTTTTTATTTTAAATGTAATAAAAGAAATAATGACCTTCACTACATGAAATTTTCACAAAATGTTTAGATTATTATTTTCTATACGAAAAAAAAAAATTTTAAAAATATTTTGACAATTTTTAAGCTAATGTAAGCTTAAGAAATTTTCGGTTTTTTCAAACTTTTTTTTTCTTAAATATCAATAAAAAAAAAACATTATTAAATAAAATTTCTTCAAAATTTAATACAAGATTTCTCACAAGTTGTTAAAATAGTAGAATAAAAGTAATAAAAATATATATGCACAGTTTTTTTTTATAAGCAATTAAATTTCAAATTTTAACCGAAATTCATCATCGAATATTTGCAAATTGTTTTGTAGTTAAAATTTTATAAAATGTTTAGTTTTTATAGCTAAGGATTAAAAATTTAAAACAAGATTTTTGTAAGTATTTAATCCTGCGACCAAATAATCAAAAAGTATATTAAAATAATAATTTTTTATAGACATTTTAGGTTCAAATTTGGGCGAAATTAGATATTTAAATAAGAATGACAATGTTAGTTATTTCGTTGTAATTTAAAAATAATTTTTCTAGGTGATTGAAACTTTTAAAGTATATTATTATATTTTATACACTCAATGACATTTTCAAATGCAATGTTTTCTGAAAAAATTAATTTGACCTACTGTATTAAATAGTAAAATTAATTATTTAATTAGCAATAATATTATATAATACATTTAGCTATTTACAAATGACGGACTGATATACCATCTTTGCCTAGAATTATTTGTTGTATACAATGATTTTATACTATTAAATTCAAATTTAACACATCCTTTACAGTGACCCCACTCGACACCCACTGTACAGCAAATTAACAATTAACAATTAAGAGCCAGTTCTCCTCGTGTTGTCTTCTGGGTAACACTAATAAGGTCTAACAAGTAAAAAATGTTAATCTATAAGCTTTGGCATTATTGGTATATTTGGCATTATTAGTTATACATGGTATTATTTTCAAATTATGATGTACCTAAACGTTGTATTCATTTTTGGTGTCTGAAAAAATGTGTACCTAAATGTGTATTCTCAATCGTTTTCTCAAATTCCAAGTAAAAATATCGTTTTGTGTCTAATTGTGTTACGGCAAGCAAAGCGGTACCCAATTGCTGACCTTTTTTTTTTGTGATAGGTAAACATTTTTCAAATCTTAGGTTTAAACAGAAAAAAAATATATAATATAATATCTAAATATCTAAATAAAAGAAATTTGCAAATTTTCGTGAAGTTAACGTACTTTGTAGAAATTAGTTAAACATTTATAAAAAACTTACGTTGATTTACGTTAATTCATTTTTTTAGCTCCGCTCAGAATTTAAAATGAGAGTAAGATATAGAAATTTGTTTAACCATATTATATCTACTACTTATGAATTTGTGACTTTTGAATTACCTACCTTACACTTACATACTCACGGGTAAAAATTAATGATATTATATTGTATCAGATGTGAGCAGTTTTATTAGAAAATTTGTTTATACCTTAATAAAATAATATTATATTTCTTAAGTGTATAATAATGCCACCAAGATTAAAAACTCTTATCTATGCTTGTATTAAATTATGTGACACATTAATTATCAATACATACTGACATTCTCATAAAATCTATTAGTATATAATATTTAAAGAGTCCTTAAACATTTTTAATAATTGTTACTGTAAAAAAATCAAATTCCAAAAAAAAAAATGCAATTTTATTTATCTTTACTTTTTTACAATGATAACGTTTATCATCCTTAATGCTTTCCGCATTTTGATAACTACTATGGTCAAGATTTTACTTAAGTTAATTGTTAGTATTAGGATAATACTATGAAAGTTTAAAACACTCACAAATTGTAAAATATAATCAAGTATGTTGTACCTAATATGAATCCTCTATTTCAAGTTTTAAAAACAGTAGACAAAGCAGCATAGATAATCCTTTTAAAGAACCGAATAGTTTAGTTATGATAACATATAATAGTCAGCCTATTCATTTTTACTCATATAAATCTACAAGGTGAGTAACATAGTATCTATATATTATTTTTTTTGGGCGTGTCAAAATGTTAATGTACTCATCAAACATTTTTTTTATAATTTTTCATTTGGTACATTTTTCATGTTGGTTCATTGAATTTCTTCAAACATAGCCATTTAAGTTTATGATACCTATTATAGTCGACCAAAAAATAACACTAATTCAAGATTATCTAATGGGGAAAACTATAACTGACTTATGCGATGGATTTGAAACACTTAAGGTGCAAACATATCTTATTTATATATATTATGATATGCATTAACTACTGAGATAATCATTTTTTTTTTGTGTTTAGGTTTTGATGACAACAACTCTAGAAAATGGAACAATTGTATTTGATCGCTGGTCTGATCATGTGCACCAATTGGTACTGGAAACTTGGAATTCCAGATCCATACAAAATATACATGAAGGTATACATTTAGGGTGGGAACAATTCATAGAAGCATGGTTACAAACTAAGTGCACCCTTCAGCAATATGACTTGAGTTTTGTTGTTGATGCCCTGCAATCAAAAATAATCTACTTAACTGGCAATAGCTGTGAGTTAATTATATTGTATTATTGAATTATGTGTAAAAACTTTTTATACTTTAAAATAATAGTTTTTAAAACCAAATTTAAAATAATACTTCTTAAAACCAAATTTAAATTGACTTTGTTATAATATGAATAACTAATTAAGCCAACATAAATTATTTTTATAAATAATTAACTATTTTATAATATTCAAAAATACATATTTTAATGATTTATATATATATATATGTGTGTGTGTGTGTTTATAATATAATTTAATTAATTAAATAACTGTAAGTTTATGATTTACTTTGATAATATGTAATGCACTATTTAACTAATATCAGTTTTTAATTCAGCCACTTCAAAAATGAAAAACACACATCTTTAATTAATTAATTGTGATTCAATATTTTTAAATGAGTATGCTTAATCAAACTTTTCCTTGCAAATGTACATATTTTCTTAGTTATATAATTTATGTAATAAAATGTCATAGCCAATAATAGTGTATAACAATAAAATATATGATACATTTTTAATTTATATTGTAGGTAATATATATATATAATCGGTTAAAAGCAAAAACTTACTAACAGCAAAATTTAGATTTTTTTTTTATTATGCTATCTTATTTATAAGCTTGAAGTCTATAATTTGTATAGAGGCATTAAATATTGAATTATTAGTTAAAATCTGTTTTTTTTTTAGGTTTTTCAACATTTATTAACTGTGTTAAATACAATTATTAAAACTAAAAATGCATTTACCAAATATTGCTGTTTTTCCGTTAGTGAGTTTTTGCTTTAAACTTATAATATATTCATCATACTTGTTTATTATATATACAATTGTATACTCTTTTTAGTCAATCGAAGTCATGTATATATTGGTTTTGCTGGTCTGTTTGTCGGCAGTGGAGTTGGTTTTCTGATTGGTATAAATATAAAACCATCTGCTATCACAGTAACACATATGAAAGCAGCATCAGCAACTAGTTATAATGGAACTGAAGTAATTTTTAGCTTCTCTTGTTATTATGTTTAAAATGTTTAAAATCATGTATACCTATGTATATTATTAGAGCATAACATTATTAGAAGATGTTGTGACACCAAAAATCACTGAATCTAATCAAGTTATGATAATGGTCAGAGCCGCTGCATTAGATCCAATGGATGTTTTAGTTGCATCTGGTTATGGATCATTTATAAGAAAATTTTTAATTAAACATACATTACATGTAAGTTTAAACATTAGTATATGATATTTTCAACTTGTATTCATATGATAAGAAAATATATACCAGTATTTGAAATCTCTATATGTTAAAAAAATAGCAAAAGTATGTTTATGAAAATTTGCTGAGTTAGTAAGTGATTTTAATGTTAAAATGTTTACTAAAAACACATGTAAATAATATTTTCAAGTTTCTTGATGTTTTTTTTTGTGAAATTATTTCAAGAGAAATTTAACCTTAATTTGAAGTCATTAATAAATAAAATTTATCTTAAAACAATCAAGGTAATTTATGTTGTACAACAAATTTAATATAATGAAAAGGCTGGAGAATTACTAAACACCCTCAAAAAAATTGTTTAGTTATTGTAATAAGTATTTTAACTTTAAAATCACTTTACAATCATTTACAAGTTAAAATTGATATTCATGAACATTTTCTATAATCTTTTTGTTAGATATTTATATATATATAATAAGCTTGATATGAGACTAATAATTAACAATGTTAAGCTTATCAATTTTTTTTTTTATTTTATTGTGTATAGAAATCAATGCACCGAGAATTTCCAATTGTATTGGGCAGAGATTGTTCGGGAGTTGTTATTGACTTAGGATCCGAAGTGCGACGTGACATAAATATTAATGATGAAGTTTGGGTATCACTGCCACCATGGTCTCCTTGTGGCACATTATGTGAAACCATAGTCGTGTCTGACAAATATGTTGGACACAAGCCACGTTCATTAACCCACGAACAAGCAGCAACGCTTCCATACTCAGGGTCATTGGCATGGTTGGCTGTATTTCAAACAGCTAATTTAAATCCATTGACTGCTGTAGACAAAAAGTAACATTTTACTTTTTTAATAATTAAGAATATTTATAATGTGAATACGTATAATATTGCATAAATATTAAATGCATAATATATTATACTAATATTATAGGCATGCTTGTTTATTCTTAGTGGTACAGTGTAATTTCAACACATTTTATATTTAATAATTAATAAATAATGAGAAACAAAAATTAGTTTATAGTATCCAATATAGTAACATATAATTTTGTAATAACTTAAAATCTATGTTTAATGTTTCTATCTCTACACTATAAGGTCATCCTTAGTGCCTCATTTTTATGAATGATAGGGCAATAATTTTAAATTATAGGTTTATGTGGAGATGCATAAAAATTGATTAATTTAGTGATTCTCTATCACTCTATCACACATTGCCTTATAGTGAGGTTAACTTGGTGTGGGAAGTATCTGACTGTTACCGACAATTATTGATCACCATATGGTACTGATCTTATTCTAAAAATACTAAAGTGATATACTCAATTTCAAATAAGTTTGAAAAAATTGAGGACAAAAACACATTGTAGTTTATGCACGTGTAGTTATGTTTGCTATCAGCAGCCAATCATAGCACTGCTATCACACGGTGACTATGCGAGCTTTTCTATAATTATTTGGAATAGAGTATATTAGTGTGAAAGTAGTCAAGACTTAAATATAATTTTAATTTGAATTATTTATGAATCATATAACTAAAATAATACTTAGGCAACATTGAAAAACTTCTCTCTGCAGAGCCACATTTATTGCAAATTACCTAAGAATTTCAGTAATTTTCTTTTTTTTTCAATGTCAAAATCTTTGAGAATTTTTCATAATTTCTAGTAAAAACCCTTGGCATCAATGTATAATTTAAAAATTTGATTTGTAATTGAAATTATTATTCTAGTTGTAATTCTTATTAAAAATCAAAACATGTTTAAGTAATAAGTTTGGTGAAATCCATGTGTCAATAACATAATTTATGTTTTTAATTTTACTATTGAGGTAATTAGTGTTAAGCACACTCCTAAAAAAATGTCATAAATGTGAAGCTGTATATTTTTATTATATTGTAAGATAATAGCATGGCGAACTTAACATTTTCCAGAACTAGTTTAATATATCACTCACCTTGCAGCACCAATAACCCGATAAAGGTATTTACTGTAATATTTATAACTACCTGTCGTAGTTATTATCAAAATAGATACTATACTATTATAGTTAATACTAAACTATTGACATTTACCCACCCACCACTGCTGAAAAAATTGAGGTCTGAGAGGTGGCCGCTTCTTGATTATCCCTTTTGCCATACCATTGCTGTTAGAGATACTGAAATAGGAATCAATATAGTTTTTATAACATAAGTTATAAAGTATTGAGTACATGTATGTTATAGGAATTCAAATCACAGCTTAATTAATCAAATAATTATTTATTTTTTAAAAAATGTGTTATTGAAAATAATTATTTTCAGGATAATTATATACTGTGGAGATACAGGAACAAGTTCAATAATTGTCCAACTATGTTGTTATTTAAAGGCAGATGTTACTGTTGCTTGTCCAAGCCGAGTATGTCATTTTATGAAATACCTTGGTGCCACCACCACTTATGAAACTGAAACTGTTAGCATTGACCAATTACTTAGTACTGCACCTAGTGGGTAAGTTGAATTGAAATGTATTTTGCTTTAAATGTTACATCATGAATTAAAATGTATAACTTTTCATATTTTTAGGTATGATTACGTATTCAATACAGCAGGTGAATTTAAAAATAGTCTGTGCAAACAGTTGTGTAATGTTTGTGGCATTGTAATTCCTATTGGACCACACCACTTACCATCAGATTCATTTGGTCTTGTTCGTGGATTTTTCTATGTGCAATGGTTAAGGCTGGCTTATGTGAGTATACCTTTGAGAAATAATATTTAAAAACTTAATTATTATAATTATAAATAATTAATTGAATCTCAATTTAGATTTTTAAAGGTAATAAATGTTGGGATCATTATGAATTTAATTCTACGATATTAAATGAACTTGCCAGCATGGCAAATGATTATGTTCTCAGACCAGTGTTGGATAAAACATTTATGGAACATGAATTAGAACGCGCATTTAAGCATTTACAAAGTAGACAGACTATTGGTAAAGTAGTAATGAAATTTAGGTAAGTCAAAAAATGTTTAAGCTTATTATATAATAAATTATAACCTAATGGTTAATTTATGTGAATTTTTTTCAGTAATTTAAATTGTCCCACATTGATGCCTAGATCTTCTGGAATTTTATTTTAGTATATCCATATTAATCATACTTCAGAATTTTTTCAAATAATGTGTTTAATTTTTGGTAAATTTATTATATATTATTGTGTATGTAATAAAAAAAAAAAATTATTTGAACACTTGACTTTTTTATTTTTGAATTTAAATTCAATATTATTATTATTTTTTTAAAAATTATTTTCGATATCTAATTTGTCTTTATAAGAATAACTTCAGGTAGTGCTCACACCCTGTGGAGTGATAATTTATTATTTTAAAAACTGCCTGAGTATATGTTTTGCTAAGATTAATACCGTAAAGCTATCTTATAGAAAAAAGCTGTTCATTGAAAACTAAATCTGATGACGAAGATCGACATAAACTAATTTATCAAGAAGTGTATACTCCGTTCAACAGTGCATATAGGTGGCGACCAAAACTCGTCTTTTTTCACTATGCATTACTATTGAGCGCTATTCGTTTTATTTGACTATCGCCGTTGTTGCAGTAGAATTCACCGCATGGAGGGGGAAATTAGACCTCGAGATAACAAAGATTCGTTATTTGGATGTGCAAAGGAGATGCGATCTCTCGCTGGACACAGTATAGTTGCCACCCAAATTACTCTTATATGAGATAAAGTACAGGTATCTAAATATTTATAATTTTAATTCACAATAAAAAAGAATTGAAAATTATTTAATTTTAAATTAAGTATTGTATAAATGATATAATTAAATTGAGTATTTTCTTCTTAAGTAAAATATTTCAAAAATAGAGATTTAATAAAGTAAACTTTATTATGTAATTCATTATTATTATTATTATTGTTTTTTTGTCTTAAACTGTTATTAAATTAATTTAACATGTAAAATAAGTATTTATATTACTTGTATATAATAGCTTAAGCAAAGCCTTGTAGTCAAAGCAAACATAGTATTGAACTTTTATAAATTACTTTAATAATGATACAAACTATGAAATTAAAAAATATTCCTTAAATTTGTATTAAGACTATAAAGAAATGGGTTTTTAAAATTAAGAAAATTGAGAACTTTTACAAAGCATTTATATTATTTTATAAAACATTATTTAATTTTTTTTTTCTAGTAAATAATTATATTTGATAAAAAAAAATTGAAATATCAAAATATCTTTTTAAAATTTGTATTTATTTCATTGAAATTTAAAAATGTACATATGTATGACATTCTTTTATTGTGAAATGCTATTAATATAATAATTACAATATGTTAGCATTTAAAATTAAAGGCTCTGTTTTTTTTTTTAGAAACAATGTACTTGTACCCTATACTATGTAAATAAGTATAACTAAACCTATATAATGTGTGGAAATTGTCAAATATTTTACTAAAATATTCTATATTCTATTGTGTGTTGAAAGAGATTTGCCAAAAAGTTTTTCTAGTGGTGAATATAGTGGTTGATTGTGGCCTGTGGACTATTATTTTGTAAATTTTAATTATAATTGACTTTTAAACCAAACTACATACAATTTTTACTTTCAAATTTTTTTTTCTAAATAATAAATCTTGAAAAAAGACAATGCGTTTAATTGTTTGTTGTATAGCAAAAAACAGCAAAATATAACACAATTTATCATAATTTATAATGATGTAGAATATACTCGTGTAGGTGCAATCATCATTATAAAGATTACTTAAGAATGTATGTCTATTAGTTATAAGCACATATACATGATATAAGTTTAAATGTAAAGAAGTCCCCTATTCCATTATTGCATAAAGACTTTCTTGTTTTATGTTTTTGTATATTAGTTTATTTACAAAATGATATAGAATACTGTATAGTCTATTGGTTGTTACCAACAAATTGTACTTATTTAATAATATCTTTATAGTGTATTATAATCTACAGATATCTATTGTTTAGCTTTAGAAACTTTACACATAACACTTTTTTATTGTGCCATTTTTTTTTTTGTGAGGAATCACTAATGCGAAATTATAATAATAAAATCTATGTAAAAAAATCTGTATTTACAATCATAGAAATATAAAATTGTAGTTATTTTTTAAACCATAATGGAAATAATATGTATTACGTTTTTATTATTAACAGCTATGGATTAATTTTCTTAAATAAAAATAGTATGACTGTTTTTAATGACCATATTAAAGTCTAAAATAGTTATGAATTTGTGATATACTGGTTGATTTTCCTTTATGTAAGTAAACATGCATTTAGTGAAAGAAATTATAAAATTAAAGCACTTAAAAACACATGTTATCAAATAAATACTTAAGGTACAAAAATAAATCACTCTTACCTGGATATAAAGAGAGTAAAAAGTTTATCGGTCAATGTATGTTGATGATCATCGACATTTAAGTTTTTACTACCTATAAAGTGTTATGGACTCTGAATGAAGCGATGAATGTATCTTTTGGATTTATAATGATATATGTGTTTTTTGTGTATCTGAAAGCATCTTTTCTAATATAGTTACAACAAAACTAAAATTGATTCTCAAAATCTATTTTGTTTTAATGTTGTAGTCAGTTCAAAAACCAATAACACTTGCAATTTTCAATACATTTTTACATAGTTATCTATACTCTGTCCAGTGAGAGAACGCGCAGCGGACCGATAAAAATTGGTTCTTCAAGATAAGATGATATTTTTAGTCGTATGGCTTTTTTTTTAATTATTTATAGAAATTTAGATTTCAAAGTATTCTACTTTTAAATTCTGAGCGGAGCGATGAATATACCTATTGATTTCACAATGATGTGTGTGTGTTTTTATCTGTCATCAAACATTTTATGGCTAGTAAAAATGCTTCAATTTTCTACTTCAGCATCTTTGCTGGTAGGAAAGTAAATTTAGTTGGTACTTTGGAGGGTCAAAAGTAAGAACTAACCAGTAGTTTTCAAAAGTGTCGGGAAAAACAAACAAAAAAAGGTTGACAAGTGGGTATCGCTTTAATGTAGGTACACTGAGTGTCAAGTGGGTCACTCACTGGAATGGATGTTAAATTTGAACTTTAGGCACATACCGCTGTTACTACTTTTTGCCGATCAATTATTTCCATGATTATCTTATTTTTTTTGTTTTGCTTTCTAAATCGAGGACTCAGGGTAGCACTAACGTTAGTCATTTATGCACCAGCCATCTTCGTTTATTCAATAAACAATAAACATTTGTATATAATTAATTTAAAAATTGGTACATGAAATAAATACATTAAATGGAGATCTACAACAAAGTTGACTTAACTAAGGGTTTAGCATATTTTGTCTTCGTCTTTTTCTGGAGAATTTAATGTATAATGTTGATGGTGGTCCATGTTTAAATGTTTTCTTGGAGTTCAGCATCATTTCCACTATCGTATCAGGTACGAAAAATATAATATAATGATAGAACATTTTTTATTGGTTCAAATATCTTAAAAATGTAACACGAGGTTCCTTATAATATTTTTTATTTTAACAAAATTCATTAATATCTTGAAAATTTGCAAAATTATTTTGTAGTTAAAAATTTATAAAATGTTCAATTTTTATAGCTATGAATTACAAATTTAAAACAAGGGTTTTCGTAAATAGTTAATAGTTTAACCAAAAAATATAAAAAATATGTAGAAACAGTATTTTTAATAGATATTATTTTATGTTTAAATTTGTATACAATTAAATAGTTACTATTTAAACGAAAAATAAGAATTTTAGTTATTTTATTGTAATTTAAGAATTGTATTCATGGGTATTGAGTACTTTAAACTTTTAACGTGTATTATTAGATTCTATATACACAATAATATTTCAAATGAATATTATCATAAACAATTAATTCAACCTACTATCTAATAGTAAAATAAATAACTTTTATAGCAATGAAAAAATTTAATTCGTTATGTAATTTAATTAAAATTACCTTGTCTTTAACTTTTTAACTTGTTAATGATTAGCCTTGCTTTATAAAACTACAAATAGCTAGGCCCAATCTACCTTTTTGATGTAAATTATGTTCCAAGTATTTTAGATTCAGAGCGGAGCGAGGAATGCATTGATTTTACAATGATGTGTTTTATTTTTATTTTTTTATCTGTTCCCCGTTTAAGGACACTAAAATTGCTTCGATTTTCTTCATCGGTATATTTTTAAGTAGGAAAGTGAATCTAGTTGGTACTTTAGGGGTAGAAAGAAAAAATTCCCAATAGTTTTTTAAACGTGTCGAAATATTCACTAAATGTTTATTTAAGCATTTTCTATACATCATAAAATATTCAATATATTTTGAATTTTTTTGAGCTATTTATTGGCATAAGAATTTTTTTTTGTAAATATCGACAAAAAAATATCTTTGTTATGTCAAAATACTTGAAAAATTAATACAAAGTTTCTTAAAACTTGTTATAAGTGAAAATTAAAAAAAAATATTGAGTGTAAATTCATAATAGTTTTTTATAAACGTCTAAAGTTAGAATTTCAATATAAAAACGTCAAAAACATGAAAATCCGAGTTTTTTTTTTTATTTAAAAATTTATAAAATATCTTTTGTTTAAAACTAAGATTTGAAAAGTTTAACACAAGATTTTCCATAAGTTTTTCTACCATTTTCAAAAAAAAGTTTACCGGAATGTCAAACAAATATTTTTGAACGTTTGAAATTAGACATTGGATATTCACCCGTAAACTATCAATTTCTTAGAAAACGATTTTTTTATTTTGTTGTAATTCAAAAACGAATAATCGGAGACACTTGAAATTTTCACCGAATGCTGGAATTATCATTTCTATAAACCTTTAAATTTTAAAAGTATTTTGACACTTATAGAATTAGAAATTATCGATTTTTTGGTTTTTTTTCTATAAATATCGATAAAAACTTTTTTGTTGGGTCAAAAAGCTTGAAAATTTAATACAAAATTCTTTGTAAGTTGTTATAATACAATTCAAAAATATAAAAATACATATGCACGATTTTTTTATTAAATATTTCAAGTTCAAATTTTGACCAAAATTCATAAAAATATCAAATATTTGCAAATTATTTTGTGGTTAAAAATCTATAGAATGCTCAAATTTTATAGCTAAGAATTTAAAGACAAAGGCGCACTTCTTTTTTATAAGCATTTAAAGTTCAAATTTTTACTAAAATTCATCAAAATCTCTATTGTTCGTAAATTATTTTGTAGTTAAAAATATATAAAATGTTCAATTCTTATATTTAAGAATTAAAAATTTAAAACAAGGCATCTTGTAAGTAGTTAATGCTACAACCAAAAAATCTAAAACATATATTTACATAGTTGATTTTTATAGACATTTTAAGTCCAAATTTAGACAAAATTAGATATTTAAATGAAGAAGAACAATGTTATTTATCTCGTCGTAATTATAGAAAACACTGGATTTAAAAATATAATAATATACTTTAAAAGATTCAAGTACCATGAAAATATTTTTAAATTACAATAAAATAAATAACATCGTTATTCATTATTTAAATATCTAAATTCGACCAAATTTGAAATTAAAATGTCTGTAAAAAATTATTTTTTTTAAACATTTTTTTAATTTTTTGGTTTCATTATTAAATACTTACGAAAAACCTTGTTTTAAATGTTCAGTCTTAGCTATAAAAACTGATCATTTTATACATTTTTAACTACAAAATAATTTTGCAAACATTCTAGATTTTGATGAATTTGTCAAAATTTGAAGTTTAACTGCTTATAAAAAAAAAAAACTGTGCATATATATTTTTATTACTTTTGTTCTATTATCAACTTGCGAGAAATCTTGTATTAAATTTTCAAGAAATTTTATCTAATGAAATTTTTTTATCGATATTTAAAGAAAAAAAAAGTTTGAAAAAACCAAAAATTTCTTACACGATTAGCTCAAAAATTATCAAAATATTTTTAAATTTTTTTTCGTATAGAAAATGATAATCTAAACATTTTGTGAAAATTTCAAACGTCTTCAATTATTCATTTTTGAATTACATTAAAATATGAAAATCGTTCCCGGAGAAAACTGGTGAATATTCAATGTTTAATTTTAAAGGCTCATAAAAAATTAGTTTGATGTTCCAGTAAATTTTTCTTTTTGAAAAATATAGAAAAACTTATAGAAATCATTGTGTTGAATTTTTAAATCTTAGATTTGAATATAAAAATGTTTATGAATTTACTATTAAAAAAAAAAACTCTAAAATATCGTGATTTTTGTTTTTTTTTTCTTGAAATTTCAACTTTTATCACTTATAATAAACTATAGTCTTACGTTTAACTTTTTTTTTAAATTTTTACTTATAAGTTATATAGAACCTTGTATTAAATTTTTAAGTTCTTTGAATGATTAAAAAATTTTTTATTGATAATAATAAAAAAAAGTAAAAAAACCCAAATAATATAAATAAAAGTCAAAATATAATGAACATTTTATCGTGTATAAAAATTGCTTATATAAACATTTGGTGAAAATTTGATATATCTACTATGATTATTTTTGGTGTTACACCAAAAAACAAAACTGATTTTGTCAAATATTGTCTGCGTAAAAATTTCCGTTTTTCCCTTAATTTTTTTGTTGTTTTTCTTGACGCGTTTAAAAACTATAGGGAATTTTTTACTTTTGACCTCCCCAAAGTACCAAATAGATTTATTTTTCTACTCTTTGAGGTAATTGTAAGCATAAGAAATTTTTGATTTTTTCAAATTTTTTCTTAAAATATCGATAACAATTTCTTTTGGGTTACAAACATTTTAAAATTTAATACAAGGTTCCTTGAATTGTTTTAATATAGGTACATTATATATAGCCATACTTTTTTTATAAATATTTTAATTTCAATCTTTTATTTTTTAAGTGTATAAAATCAAATAACTTTGTTATACACTAATTATCAAGATGTTCAAACCTATTTAATATTTACAAATATTTTTCACGGTTTATGACTTATTTAGATTTTAAGTAAGTACTTATAATTATGTGTTTTATTGGGTCAGTAAAATACATCATACCTACCTCTTCAATTATACCTAGAACTTAGGTACCTACCTAGTTGATCGATAATATGTATAGAGCTCGGATTCATATGAATTATGTATATAGTCTCAAAAAATAAACTGATTAAGCTCCAAATTTTCCCGTAAAAATATGTTTAAAAAAAAAAAAATTATAATGTTAGTTTTAAATGATTTGGCCAATTTTATGTGAAGTATTTACCTATTTTTACTAAAAATAAAAAAAAATGTATTAAATTTGATTGTAATACTTAACATACTCAATTTTTGTCTATTATAAATTGTTTAATATTCACAGATTTATTTAATTCAACCTTTGAAACTGTACTTATTTACATTTTTAACAACTAGAAGATACCTTTATGTTTATATTATGATTCATGAATAATTATAATATGATTTTAGTTGTGGTTTTATCGTGGATTTTATCACGATGGTGTTAAATCGGTTTGAAATTTACAAATTTCTAAATGATAATAATTTTAGTTGCATTTGTGATTTATTTATCTTTTAATATCAAACTTATTTACTTATGTGTGTTAATTAGAGTATGTTGAATCCCGGACGAAAAAGTTGAGGACAAAAAGGCCATTTTGTAAAAAGTTGGACACATAGTCAAAACTTATTTTTTTATTGTCAGATAAAAAGTGCAAAAATACAAAATATTCTATTCACCAAATTAAAATTTTAAAAATGTAATTAATTGTCTTGTACAACTTTATATTTTATTACTATTCCTTATAGGTAGGTGCCTCGTACCTACCTGTTGCAGTTTACAAATATTTTTTTAAATTTATTTAGTTAATTCAAACATCGATAACATTGCTATATGTTAGTATTAAGTAAAATTATTGTATTTTTGTATTTTGAATTTTCATTCTTGAGAATTATAATTTTATAGGTATTTATGTATAAAAAAAAAACCAAATAAAATATTGAATAAGAAAAAAATATATATTATATTTTAATGAATAATAATTTATATTTTTGGATTTTTAATCTGATAATAAAAATGTGCTCAGACGTTTTGTTCAACAGTAAAAAAATGAGCCCCAACTTTTTTCAAAATGGAAGGTTTGACTGATTACCGACATTATTGACTCATGTGACCCACCGAATTGCCATTCATATTTTCATTTATAGATTATTCTACGTTTACAGGCGGTTATATATATACGTACCTTTATGACTTTTGTATAGGTATGTAGTTACAGTTTAAAAAAAGATTACATTTACAATTTTATAAAGATTTTTTTTTACAAATAGTGATAAAAAAATTTTTGTTTGGTCAAAAAACTTTAAAAGTGAATACAAGGTTTATTCTCATAAGTTGTTATTAAAGCTATATAAAAATATTAAAGACACATATTTGGCATGATTTTTTTATAAACATTTGAAGTTCAATTTATGAAAAAATTCGTCAAAACCATGAAAATATAGTTAAAAATGTATAGTATAGTTTAATTTTGAATAAATATAATAAGACTTAGAAATTCAATACAAAGTTTCTCATAAGAGGTTTATATTATTTTTTTATGGACATTTAAAGTTCAAATTTAGAAAAAATCAGATATTTAAACGAAGAATAATAATTTTAATTGTTTTGTTGTAATTCAAAAATATTATTTGTGGGGACTTGACATTTGAAAATTGTACGTATACTAATATATTATTATATTTCGCATACACAATAACATTTTCAAAACATTTAGATTAATTTTATGCTATTGCCAATTCATACCACAAACTTCTTCACGCATCGTTCTACGGTAAGGCAGTACTGACTCAAAGTTAATAACAAAAATAAAATATTTTTATAAAAATACTAATTCAACCTGCCACATATTATTATTAACTATAAAATAAGTTACTTTAAATATAAATACAAATAATTGATATATGATATAATATAGGCAGTATAATACAATATGTATTAATATGTGTATTATTATAATAATTGTAATTATATTTGATTAGTTTAAGCCATTGCATTTATGGTCAATTAAAAAGTATACACACTTATAATTTCAACATCAAAAAATTTTACACAATAAATAATAAAACAAATTTACATATTTTTATAATATCAACAAATTTCATGTAATAACCAATTAAATTAAAAAAAAAAAAATGACCGTAAAAATGCATGTAACATAATAATTATTATAGTAGGTATTTATAATTGTAATTGAAAATTATACTATCCTTCGTAAATTGTTATCGATTGGTCATTTTAAAAATCGTAGCAAATTTGTTTTAAACATTGGTATTTTTTAAGCAGGAGTATATTCGCTGGCTACATATTATTTAATGTCCATCTTTTCGACATTTTCTTCTTTTTTATACTAATATAAATTTCCACATGCTTGGCATTGATTTAAAATTTACCCAAAACAATTATTCTATACTTTTACTGTGAGAAATCTTCCAAAACCACTTAATAACAGTTCTAAATCTAAATCTTAACACTATAATTTTTGAAGAACTTTAGATTGAATTTGTCGCCAAATACATTGAGACAAACGAAAAACGCATCATTTTAATTCTGTTTTAGAAAACTCATAATTTATTATATTTATTTTAGATTATTTTAAGTTCATCATTATGGTCTTAGGACTTTAACCCCATTGTTATTATTTTTAATGATTGAAATATACGTCTTTATACACCTAAGAGTTTTTTTTGTATCTAGTAATAAGACAAATACTGATAGTAAGGCGTTTGAATATAAATTATTACAAGAGATTAGACCTCTAGGAAGAAGATAGGCTAATTTTTGAAGATAGAGGTCCAACTCCGTGAGGTGCTCACACAGAGATTTTGAGATTTACGATGGAAATATTTGTTTATAAATGGTTGCTATTGGTAACCATGGTCATTATTGGTTTGTATAATCTTTGTTTATTTATAAGGTTATCAATGGGGTTACATATTTTATAACCGTTATAATTAGGAAGTTTATTTCATATATATATTTTTGCAAATAAATATATAGAAAAAAAACAAATCATTGGCACGGGCAACCGTCGCAATGTTTTTCATGTGCCTACCTAATTCTAATTTCACTCACTTATGCACTTCATGGGGTCCGCAATCCACCGCAGGTGTATTGCCTATCTGATAATTTACTGCTGGAATATTGTCCGTGATCTAATTCAGTGGATTGCCTACCTATAGGTGGTTTAGATGCATGTAAATCACTTCAGGTTAATTTTAACTTAATATTTGACTCAGGCAATGCTCATGGCTGGATGGTTGCTATTGGTTATAACTTACAGATTATAATAGCAATAATTGAAATAAATTATAGAGATTAGATTTTTATTTTGTATATGAAATATAATTACTATTGGTTAATCGGGCAGATGTAGTAAACGTATACATCAAATCGTTGCGTTTACGGACTTGAAATAATAAAATACATAATGATCCAAAATAAATTGAATGTTGTTGTAACGATATTACTTAGTATACTTTAACCGTTATATCATAAAATAAAACATATTATTCATATAGAGTTGGCATTATTAATTTGTTTAATTGGTAACGAAGTACACGAAATCAGCTAGTTCTTTTATAAAAATATGACAAATGTATGAAAGTATACATTTTTCATTTTCAGTCTTCAACATTTAAATATTCATAATTTTATATTATTTTACAAAAATAACGAAAAAAAGAAAAAAATTACCACAATAATCGAACTATATGGATACATCGCGACGATTCAACAATACTTAGCAGATATATATCTACTTGAATGATAAATATTGAGTTTAGAATTTTAGATTATTGTTATTATATCTCATCATTTTCTATAGTGACTAAGTTTATAATCCGATACAATAATATCACTTGAAATACGTTATAAAACTGTACCACGATGATTTTGTACTGCTAAGTACCTAGTGATACATATTCTGTTTTACCTTGAGTGAACCACTAGAATAAGGAGGAATCGCATATTTGGGACACGATCCACAATACATCTTGAGCATCAGAAACAGAAGGCGGCCTCGAACGACCAGTGATTTCGAGAAAAGTACCTAATTTGTTGGGACTTTTAAACCGAATTATTGTAATATTATACTGTACTGTAGACATATATTATATTATATTAAGTTATGTTATATGACATTATATTATATTATTTTATACGCGGTAGAGTCAGTCGTATGGAAAATATAAAATACTAGGAATTGTGATAATGTATGGGTGGACCACGTCCGTTCGATTGTCTGCATGTGCACGACAAAGCATGGAAGCGCGGCGACTCTTGCCGAAGAGACGTATCAAATAGGAAGAATAGCTCATATATAAGGCAGTCTGAAATAGCTCTGATTTAGACGTGATATTCCCGGGCTACAGCGAGCACATTCACGCCAGCTTAATTTCTGAATTAAATAAACTTGGAATAATTTTGACCAGTTTAATTTTTTGGATTTAGAATGATTGAATCGTTAGAGACTCTAACTCCAAATAATTCCTTAGTTTAAAATATTACATTGTACTTAATAAACGACACATTTGAACATTATATCAGTTTAATAATTATTTATTTCAACAAGCAAGTCTTAATCCATCACAAAGGTCGTCTGTATTAGCGTTGCGATGAGTTGGTCGCAATGAATTGACCTGCGACGAACAGACGTGACCTCATATATATAGTATAGATAAGTTGGACCATAGCGTAATGTTACCGATAGTTTTCTGCAAAAAATCGGTTTTTGTAAACAATACATAATTTTACATAAAACCATCTCATATAAAATATATAAATACTAGGTACCATTTACGATTTACATCAATATATTTTTTTATATGATTATATTTCATTAAATTACTCGGTAAGTTTCCACTAAATTTATTAAATACTACTATAATTTAATACTACTTTATGAATATTATAAATTATTAGTATTTCTTTTATATTTTTTTAATGATTATTAAAAAATTTGAACTCATTTATTTTATTATGTATCTAATTTTTAACGGTATTATATTTATAATTATCCTTTTTTATATTTATCTGTATCTCAATAATTTCTTTTTGTTATCTGGACTCAAAACTGTAGCCACGATTTACTTGTACATACATTTTATATCAATATAAATAAATATAATAGCATCTTAAATATATATTTTTTTGTATTAATTATATTATGTAGGCAAAAAATAAAACAAACAGTTAAATAACAAAAAAAAAAAACCGTCAATATTCAACATGTTATATAAAATAGAAAATATTTATAAAATACAGTAGTATTAAGAAGCCTATACGTGGACTTGGTTTTTTGCTCAAAAACAGAAGAAACTCTCACACCTCTTAGAGTGATCCGATTTCGATAATTTTTTTTTATTGAAAGAGAAACACTTTTTACAGGGTATATTGGACTTGGGTTTTCAACATTTCATTTCAAAACCATATCATACGATTTTAAATATGAGCAATTGTCACAATATTTTGTTTTATTATTATTTTTGTTTTAAGTTACGAAATAAAAAATCAAAGTCTATTGCGCCCTATAGAAAATCTTTTTTTTCTGACAAAAACAAAATTAATTAAATCAGACCACTCTAAGAGGGATGAGTGTTTTTTCTGTAAAGTCTGTTTTGAACAGAAAATCACACATTTCATTTTTGGTTGGCAGTGTCATTGTTTTACTTTTTGGAATACTACGGTTTGCACATTTTATTTTCTACATTTTTATCGTTCCAGCTAATTATTTTCCAGACAATTACGACCTTTCTATACAACCACACTAATTATCATTGACAACTAATACGAATGCCATAGGTGGTGGGTGACGAAATTGCATATTACTTAAATATTGCCCCTTAATAAAGACACGAACAGGGTCGTTACATACCGATGTTAAGCGAAGATTGGACATTTCCTAGGCCTCATATTGCCAAACATTAGCAGCTGTCTATGGTATAATTTAGTTTAAACTTTAAAGTATAACACTTTAGGTACTTAATCATATATCTCTCGTGACGATAGTAAATTATCTATATTAAATCCATATCAAAATCTAAGACTGTAAATCGTGATATAGCATATGTAAGTAAGTTAAGTAGGTAACATAACTACCACTGGCGTGTTTCAAAAAAAAAAAAAATAGTGTTGCTCAGGGTGTGACCTACCACTCATAATATTGCTATATCTATCAATAAAATGTCCTATTATCCTTCTATCAATACTCACCCAACCTGAACGGCTGAGCAACACATGGACCCTATGTTACACGTTACTGATAACCACTATAATAACTATATATAATAGAAACCCTTATATTATATTTTTAAAAGGATTTGTAAACTGTGAGTATTATACCGTTAAAAAATTGAAATTTAATTGAGTTGTGAGCATTTTTAAAATGCAATATTTTACATACTCATAACTATGATTTATGTAATATAAATTTTTAGTTTTATCTATCCCGTCACCTCAAAAAACAGAAGCCACTAGGTCAGTGATTTTCAACTTTTTTTTTACAAAGACATCCTTATTTGGATCCATAAAAATGGCTACACATTTAAAAGAAACCTAATCTAGTGACTAGGCACTCACTTATAATTATTATATAGATAGAAATTAGCTACTAAATTGATAGTGTTAGTTTATAATTGTATACGATGCATATTTTAAATGAATTCATTTTCGGGGAGGGTTTAAAGAATATATTGTTTTAGCATTAGATTAACATCATCAATATTGAATAAATTAAGTTTTTTTATCAGTTATTATGTAATGACATTTCGTTAAAATTAATTGTGACAGTTCAAATTGGTCTGGTTAATGATTTTATCATAAAAGTTCGTTATTATTTTACGGTTCGATACTACCTATATTGTTCCTATATATTGTATTGTCATCCTTCATCCTTCAACAACATATTTTAATATAATACAATTAATAACTAATCGAGATTGAGTGGTAACATATTTAATTTTAATAACCATCAATCAATACCATATTATTTATATATTATATTATAATTTGAATTGTTAATTATTAAGGTCAGGAATATATCCATAGTAAGGATTTCAAAGTTATAATAACGTTATTTATGGCAAAAAAAGATTAAAATTTGTGAACGTAATTCAAACAGAAAACAGTAAACAAAAATAATTAAAAATTGCATGACAACATATATAATATATCATTAAACAAAACATAATGCAAAACGAAATATATAGAATATCGTTAAATGAAAAATAACAAAACGAAATAATTTAAAACCCATTTACTTAAAAGTTATAATATTGGTTTTGTAGAAATATTTATGCACGCGATTTATTTTTATCTAGTAGTTAATTCAAAAATTTGTTATATTCCGTACTCGTGCCTTTACCCACATAGGATATTATTTTTAACAATAAAACAATAATCGTAAAAGTCTTTTAATTCTAAATAACGATAAACACAAAAATTGTATAACGTCTATATTGTAAATAACGTATAGCAATATTTTCTTTTTTGAAATGCAAGCCCTGATCCAGAGTTTTATTTCGGGAGGGGCTGATAAAATTAATATGAATTATGTACAACACAAGGAACAAAATAAAAAAAATAAAAAGATCGGTGTAAAAAATTATACATCTGTATATAGGTATAATTATGACTATCGTCCATATCATTGTAAATTTATTCTTGCGGTCCGCGAGTAATTGCAATTTTTGCCGTTGGTCGTCATAATTTTTCAGTCAGCAATCTTATCTGTTTATCTTATTCAGTTATACGAAATTACGACAACAGTAAGTTGTCGCCGTCCATTTTCTTCGCTTTAGTCACAACGATTTTCGATCAAACCATTTTCGCATCGTCACGCCACTCGAGAGTAGGTGGGTACTTGTGTGAATATTATGTAGTAAAATTACTTCTGTAGAACGACGAATTTTCGGTGAAATTAGTCGTAAATCAGCGTCCATATCAGCTCTGGCCTGACGAAATGCGTCGCTTGAAAGAAAACTGATAGCGCTTGCATGTATACGCGGAAACTGAAAACTATAGAACTATATTTACTATGGTTAAAGAGAAAAACTGATTTAAAAAGTTTTGATGGAGGCACAAAACGTTATTTAACAACGAACTCACACAAGCGTATCTCAATCCATACGTATAGTATATTGGTATGTATATAAATGTAATATCTATAATATATCATGAATTCATGAAATCAGCAACATTGCTATTGCCATTTGGCTTCCAATTTTAAGGAATCGGCAAAATTTGATTGCTGATTTCATGATTTTGATAGATTTTTTTCTGCAGAATGCATGAATTTAGTAGTATTTTAGATGATGTTATAGTTTTTTCTATAACAGACACAAGTACACAATCAAAATTATTTAATAAAAAAAGGATGAAGTAGATAACCGATCTGCTGTATAGTAGGTGTCAAATGTAACTAGTCATTGTACTATATGTATCAAATTTGAATTCAATCATTATATACAAAAAACAATTCTTAGCGAAAATGTCTGTCAGTTCATATTAGTATATATATTTTATGATAGATTTATTAAATTTAATTTACTATTATTTATACAATACGGTAGGTTGGATTAATTTTGGATACATTTTATAAAATGTTTAATTGAAAATGTTATTGTTTGTATAAAATATAATAATAATATATATCTATGTAAAATCTTAAGTTATATGAATAAAATTTTTGAAATACAACAAAATAATTAAAATTGTTATTCTTTGTTTAAATGCATAATTTCACCCAAATCGTGTCTGTATAACTTTAATCTTTTTAATAACAACTTTTAAGCAAACTTATTATAGATTTTCTAACTTAAGCTATCAATATTAAAAATTGTATGAATTTTTAACAACAAAATAGTTTGCACGTTTTTGCGATTTTGTCGACTTGAGTCACTTAAAAAATAACTTTTCATATATTTTTAATATTTTTCAATTGATATGTGAGCCAATTATAAAGAATTACGAAAAAATAAGATAATCAACTGTTTCTTAAACTGTTTTTTGTGTAAAATTACAGTTTTTTTTTCCTTATTATTTTCAAAAATGTAGGAAATTTTCAATTTATATCTCCCAAAAGTATCAATTAGATAAAATTTTCTACCAAAAAATTTATTATGGTTACCCATGTATTTTTAAAATATATTTATTGGGAGCTAATTTGTCTGTCAATGCTTATAGGAGTCAATTCAATGATATCTTTAAACATAGGCGCAATTTTAGAACCCCAAGCTCTAATTAAACACACCCTTGCTCCTGTTATAAAACACCAAAAATAATGTGAGGAAAGGAGTGATATTTTTTTTTTATGAAAGATTTTTTTTTGAATTCATGTTTTAATTAAAAAAAAAAATCATTAGTAGGCTTTTCTTAATATAAACATGTCGCAGTTAAAATTTCAATGAGTTCCGCAACATCTGAACATAATTTTTCAAGTATGCACTAAATCAAAAATTGGTTGAGTACAAGAATGTTAAACAACGGTTTACTGACTTGTTAATTTTCTATATTGAAAGGCATGTTGCAAATATAATAAAAACAAAATCAGTGTGGTTATTGAAATAGATATGCATAATTTTAGTACCCTCTAAACTTTAGGTCTAGTTGTGCCTATGCCTTTTAAAGGTAAAATATCGATTACCTATACTTAGATTTGGTCCTCCTTTGGTAGAGATTGGTGCAATGTCGGTGACGCATAAGTCAGCTCTTTTTTCTATCAATTATTTTAATAGGTATATAGAATAATATTGGCTTATCGGTACAGTCTATTATATTATATAATAATAATAATTGTGGACTAGAAAAAATGGGAAGAAAATAATATCGTATTGAAAGTCACGTATGCGAGCGAATTTGATTATAAAGGCGTTAAACAATGAGTGGATGAATCTGGAAAATAATTCCATTTCCGGACAAAGGCGCTCTCGGCAGCTGATATTGTTGTGCGTATTATAATATTATTATATATTATTACGAGTCGGCGGCGGCGTTGGGCCTAACAGCACGCGTGCTCTGCCGGTAGTATCGTTTGCGCCGCCGATCGGCACACAACAGCGGACGAGTCGTCAGTTGCCATCAGTCGGTTATACAGTCGCGAGCATAGCGTGCGGCGCCATGTGGTCCAAGCCGTGGGTCGTCGTCGTTTATCTCGTCATCGCCGCCACAGGTACGACGCCGATTTTTCATATTATACGTCAGTTGTTGTAGTTCGCACAGTTTATGATTGACACACCAAACACCAAGTCCAAAACCTCGGGTTTTAAGTGGAATATGGTTCACGAGTCTACTTAAAATACGGCGAACGTCCAAAAAGACGTGTACCTATATACCACACACGTGATTATAATATTGCTTGTCAAACTTTTACTCCCAAATACAATGTGATATTACTTTTTATTTCTATTTTTTTTATTGGCAATTTATTGTTTTATTTTTAATCGGATTCGTTCACCAGACTTTAAACAATTAAAATTTAATTATAGGTGTTAGTTATAATTCGTTTGATATACACTGGCGTCCATTTGAAAATGATTTTGTTTTTAACTTTTCGTTCTATTTAATAATATGAATAAAATAGGAGAACGTAATCAATGTTTTTGGAATAAATTTTATTTATTTTTGAAGTGTTGGTATACATTATTTTTTTTTATTAAAATATGCAAAATATATATTTTCGAGTATTATATATTTTACTGTTAAGTAATCACTGTTAGTTAACTGATCAGTACATAAAATGTAAAATTTTAAATGCCAAATTCCTAATGATGTTGGTATGTATAGGGAAAAACTTGACTGTTATAATATTAAATATCAAAATGATAGTTAACGGAGTGGTTTGAAAAATATTTTTAGTTTGTGAAAAACAATTGTAAATTAAAAATGATTTACTTTTTATAAATTATTATTTTTAAATGTCTATTTTTATAGTTATTTTGACTTCATATAAGTTAATTAATTACTAGAAACTCGAATGAGAGTGAAATAAATAAATGATTAAGCCAAATATTCAAGATAACTGTATTTTTAATTTGGCTATTTAGTGTTTACCAATCAATAAAATTGCATAATTATTAACACATATTTATTCTGAATTAATTTTATTTTCATTTAAATTAATGTATTTATAATTTTTGACAGTTTTAAGCAAATTCTTCAAAAGTTTCAACTTTAAAGTAACCAAATTTAACAATTGGAAATTGAATCTTATTAGTAATTTAAATATTCCATTTTATCAGTAGACTTATCAAGTATCAGTAAGAAATTTATTGTGAGGTATGCAAAACAATGTGTCTATGTAAGTGCCCAATTGTTCTCTGTATTTAGCAGTCGTCTTTTTGAGGATTATTAAGAATCTCACTGAGAATTTTAAGTTTTTAACAAACAATTACCAAAATCTTTGCAAATTTCAAATTATTTATTTATTTTTATATTTTACTGCAGCTTCAAAAGGTTTGAATAATTTATTGTAAAATAACAACACATATCGACCATAGCTCCATATCTACACGTAGATATAATACGTCTTCAAAATAGTAGGTGATTAAAAATAAATATTACAAAGAAATATAAAGTGCTTTGTTTATTATAAAATACAAATTAAATGACAGACTGTGTTATTATAGTTTAAATTAAATAATGATGAATCACAGTTAAATTAAATCAAGTACATTAAGTTTGTATTTGGTTATTTTATAAATTGTACATAAATTAGTTGTTAGAAACTATAGAAAATTATTAATTTTTTTAGAACTCAAGGTTTTTATTATTATTTTTTATAAGATTTAAACAATTAAATTATACACAATAAAAATTAATTTGAAAAATAAATTACAAATAAAAAGTAAAATGCATTTTTTTGTATTTTAAATTTTGCTTTAATATTTAAAATAGAAATAATCCATAAAAATTAAAACCAAAATGTATACAATTAATTTAGTCACTCTGTTAAACTTCTAAGTAGACTTGTTAAATTGTTTTACAATGAACATTTCAACTTAAAGAAAATGTTGTGAAAAAAAAGTTTGACTTTTAAACTCAACCGCGTATACTAAAATATTATTCAAAACATTTAAAATAATCTCTCAGTTTAAATCATTTTGGTTCATATTTTTTTAAAATCAATATCATTAATAATACTAGGTAATTAATTAACAACAAAAATCTGATGTTACTCATAAATATTTTTTATCTGAAATTTACATTTTTAAATTAAACACTATATATATATTATGCGAGTAAAGGGTTATATTATTTCAGTAAATGTTATTATTATCTTAAATTTGTACAGTTTTCTAATGAATAAATTACAAATAACTAAACAAAATACATCATACTAAAATAAGTACCTGCATAATTACCATTTACCTATATATTTGAACAAATTGATTACGGTTTACGATGGACCAAATAAAATAATGTATATTATAATTATTTGAACTATTTTAGGTAGCTATAATATTTTTTGTTGAAAGGTAAAAAAAAAAAAAATAAAACTGTTAACGGTTTGTTTATTTTATAAAGTTGATATTATATTATATTATGAAATCTATTCAATTATAAATTTAGCCATTGTTTTTTAAAATAAAGAAAATTAGTGATAATATCAGTTAATATAAAATGTTTCAGTAGAAATTTAAATTGCTTGTGATCTTATATGAAATCCAGAATTACACAAGTATTTTAACTATTGATTTCTACATATTTTAATATGTTTAATATGTGTTTAAAATAAAGTAAATGTATTCAAAAAGAGAAATATATGTATCTTTATTGGAAACTTCGTAGACCAAAAAAATATATATATATTGTCGTTTCTTTTATTCATCTGTATGTACGTGAGTAAGTATTTAAAATTCTTTCTTATAAAAAAGTCAATTTTCTTCAAATTTAATTGTAAGTATTGTGTTCTATACGTGTAGGTATTCTAGAAAATAAATAATTAATCATCTTATTTTTTTATCATAGAGACAGGTTAAATAAAATTATGTTTACAAAACATTACATAATAATATTGGTAATACCTATAATAAAAAATAAATGCATTATCATAAATCACATGAATATCGTTAAATTAAAAAAAATAAGTATAGATATTATTATTAATATTATATAATGCACCTATATGTTATATTAAGTAGTAGAATATGAAAGACTGGTTATTATACAGTAAACAACTATTGTAATTTAGAGAGCATGTTTATGGTGTATTCATATTGTTATCAATTTAAACTCAGTATTAAATAATCGTAGTTAAACAACAGTTCTTAATGATTTACAGTTCACATTAATAATATTGTGTTCATATATCTTAGAAATTAATTAAATATATTAAGTATTAAATAACAGGTTGATTCATCAGGCAGATCACCTCAATTTGTTCAAATTCTGATTAAATATTGTAATTTGTAAGTAGGTATACTTAAAGGCCATATTTTTTAATACTTTGATTTTTATGAATTTAGTAGTGTTCTATGAAAAATGTTAATACAAACATCTTTTTTTAAAAATCAAATCGTATTTTTTTCGCTATAAATTGTTGATATAAATTATATAAATTGCGATGATTTTGTTGACAAATGTAATGTAACTAAATCGAAATACGACCCAATCATTTATCATCGTAGTTTAGCATCCAAGAAAAATGTTTCTCATTAAAATTCTAATTTTATTTGTCGAGGTATTTGTCCTTAATTTAATTTGAATAGCTTTAGTGGTTATGCTTGTTTTATTATTTTGTTTTGTTTAATTCAGATTATAATCGGATTATACATGCAAATTTGTTTAAGATTAAAAATTAAAATTGATAAATATTTAAAAATAGCATTTTTAATTTATTATTAATATTAGTAATACACATTTCTGATGATCACGTCTTATTCATCCCATAAAATAGACCAAAGTACCAAAATGATTTTTCCAACTTATTTGTATGGAGTAAAATGTGTCTATTTTAGATTTAAATATGAGGTAGATAAATTTTTATCACGTGTTATTGTTCGTATAAAACTTTTGGTTACGTTTACATGTATATATCATAAAAAAAAAGCAAAAGCAATTACATTTGGAATGAAGTAAATGAAATAGTTTATCGTGTGTCTACATTTGGTAACAGTCCAAGTTGTTCAAATATAAAACAACAATTTCTTAAGGCCTTTACGCATTAAAAAAAAAACCCTATTATAAAATAAAGTCTATTAATATTATATTTCAACAAAAGGAGTTGTTAAAATTCAACTGGTTAAAAAATAAAACACAACATAGTAGGTAACTGTTGAAATATTTCATTAAAACTTAAACTGATGCATGCTTTATTTTTTTTAATTCTTTATATCAAGTTTATATACACTATATTCCAACTATACTTTTTATTAAAACCGTTTATTATTTTCATGATTTTGATTCATTAGGATCGAAGGAGGTATTAGTTTTATAGTTTTATGTATTTTTAAACATTTAAGGTTGTTATACATAATATAATACAATATAAAGGCATAATACGTTTTTTCATATATTTAATATTTTATTCTAGAAAGTGCTTTGAAAATGTATCATATATTGAACTTAAATTTTTTTTAATATTATTGCTGCTATGAGATAATTATAAAAAACTACTAAAATTTTGAAAATACATTTTGTTGTATACAAAAAACCGGGTACAAATAATATATTTTTTTTTGTTTATTGTTAGGAAAATAACCTTAAGACTTAAAATTTGAACAGATTATTAAGTTAATATTCTGATTTAATATCATAATAAGTGTTTTATATTCATGCATATTTTCGAATTATTTTAAACGATATTTTTACTCTTTATGTTATATTTTATCAGTGATATGTAGTAACCTTTTTTTAAACAAAGTGCATTGCGCTCTTCATAACATTTTTACGGTGCATGTTTTCAGCCACGAATAACGTTTTTTTCAATAAAAATTATTTTATTTTTTTGAGTTCATTATTCAATTTTTTACACTAAATTAGATAGATAACATTGTACTTTATTAAACATCATAAGTATAGTTATTATTATAAAAAAACACTCAAAAGCTCTCGGCATACCAGTGTGACACATCGGTTGAAACCACTGTTTTATATTATAATGTATATTTTTTAAGCTTATAACCATTTGATGTGAGGTATAATATAATTATGTTTACGAAATGTAATAGAAATTGTTAACTTTTTTCATTATTTATCGCTATTATTCATACAAGTGGTTGACTTGTTTGATAAAATAAATTTTTAGAATTTTAAAAATAAATTTGTTTCTTTTAATAAATATAAATTCAAGATAATTTT
This sequence comes from Pentalonia nigronervosa, assembly GCA_014851325.1. Taxonomy (NCBI): domain Eukaryota; kingdom Metazoa; phylum Arthropoda; class Insecta; order Hemiptera; family Aphididae; genus Pentalonia; species Pentalonia nigronervosa. Next base: position 19,395 of record JACXSJ010001934.1, on the reverse strand, counting down.
TTTGCAGTAAAAAAAATTTTAACAGATTAGAAAAAACAAAAATGAAATTAATAAGGTGGTCGTTACATAAAATATTAAAAAACGGTTTTCTGCGAAGTTGCTCGTATTATATAGTTTTAACGTTTGGTTTTTAATTTGTTATTCAATATTTATTCAAAATACTTGAGAAACCGTATGATTAAAAAAAAAAATAATACTGTTTTATTCTAATTTATATTAGAAATTATTGATGTTACGTGATAATAGAATACGTACCAATAGATATTATAATTAAATATTGTATTAAAAAATACACATTTTGACTCTGCCGATTATAATATTTTGCATTGACAAAAAAAAAAAATGCTAAATACCTGACTTTTTCAATTTTAAATCTATCTTATATAATCTTTTGAACACGTGTCGTACAATTTATTCTTACTACTAAAGTTAACTGTAATGTAAATACAGGAATAATTAAAATATCAATTGGATATGACACGTACCTATTTATAAATCATGAGTAGTGATTTGTTCATGTGTATATCATGTGTATATATAATATGATTTTTTAAAATTTTATTGTAATTGGCTTCATTATTTTGGAATTAATAATATTATTCAACTCACAAATGTCGCAAAATGTATCGTGAAAATAGATTTCAGCCTATTGCTATGGCATATCTTCAAAATAATATAGTATAGAAATGTTTATTTTTGCGATTAGTAGAAATAAATTATAAAGTTATATTATTATACTTAAATAATATTTCTAAGGATATATTTGTAATGCTATAATATATAGGTATATATAACTGTAAGAAATTATTTATCTTTTAGTAGTATAGCAGGTCGATCTAGTTTTTGCCAAAAATATTAATTGTCATATATTATTGTGGTTAACTTATAATACGATAATACCGACGTACCGTCGAACAGTGTGTTACAAATAGCTTAAAATTAGTCTAAATATAAAAAAAAAATATTGTGTATAGAAAATAATAATATACGTATGTTTAAAATTCCTATGATTACCTAGTGTTTTATAATTAACAACAAAAATAACTAAAATCGTTATAAGCCATCCAATTCGTAAAAATGTGTACATGAAGTATCTATAAGAAAAGTGTGCATAAGTATTTTCTATATTTTCAAACTAATAAAAAAACAAGTTTTGAGTTTTTTGTTAATCTTTTTGATTAAAAGTTTAATCAACATAAAATAAAAAAAAACTGAAAAAGTCAAAAATTTTATGTCAATGAATATCTCAAAAAATCTTTTAAAAATTATTTCTGCTAGAAAATGAGTTAAACATTTTTTGACCAATTCTCCCTCTCTTCCACTCTACACAAAAAAAAAGTACTTTCAAGAATTAATTTGTAACCAGAAATTACCCTCAAAGTTGATGATCAAAACATTTTTACTGATTGATGTTCCAAAAAAGTGATGACAGACACAAAAAAAAAAAATGTCATTGTAAGAACAATATATTCATCGCTCTGCTTGGAATCTAAAAGTAAAAAAAATCGTGTGGTTATTGCATTATACATTTTATGTCCTATACTCATATCATTTCAACGGCGACACCGCGTACTTCCTGGCATGAGCATGAGTTTGTTTTACCCTTAGAAGATTTATTATTTCACAGTCCAACAACGGACTCCGGACGCCTTCAAAACCGGAAGTTCACTTCCTGTTTTTGACCGATTCGCGTTTTGTTGAAATGTTATTCCCTCCGCAGTTTCGCCCACTATCATATTTCCCACCTTTCCCTAAAGGGTTGCCCTCTGGGACACACTACCATACCAAACGGAGTTATAGTCGCTTTATACATTCTTTCCATTATTATTGTGATTGCAAATTGAATTTTGGTATGCAATCATTTTTCAATGTCACTTATGTCATTGTCATTCGTGAGCTTTTGGTATTTTTCCAGAATCATTTTATCCGATATCATTCAATTAAATTATTTCAGTGAAAATATAACATATTACTGTACTAGTTTTGAAATAATGAAACATAACTTTTGATGCCCATTTTACAATAAGTAGAAAGTCACAATAATTAGTATGATTGAAGTTAGAATTAAAGAATAGCGTAAATACGGTAGAGCAGCATTCTGTAAACGGTTCTGTAATCTCTGAATGGTGGTAATTTGTTTTCGGTTCCACGTTAATTGATGTATAAAAAATATGTTAGTACTTCCATATAGTTACACTGTAAATAAATGTATAACATATATGTCAATAAAAAAAAAACATCTTATTATTACTTATTTATCTTACTAACTATGTGGTATGAATAGTATTTTTTAAACATTTTAAAATTTTTATTTATTATTTGTTACAGTATAATGAACAATAAATAATACTTATAAAAAAAAATATTGAATTTGACCTAGATATTAACTAATTTTATAAAGACATATTTATAAGCTCGTTTATATAACTTGAAGGCGGTATTCAAAATTTTATTTTTAACGGATAGAATGAAAAAGATTCATTAGGTATATTATTAATGAATACAATGATAGAAGTCCGATAACTTGAATTTAAAGCTATTACATTACTAATATAAATAGGTACATCATTTGTATATATTATACCTACATATATCCATTTGCAAAATTTAATTTTTTTGATTTAAATTTTAAGGGGGGTGATTTATTTATTTATTTAATAATAATAACAGGCGTTAGCCCAATTTACATTTGTGATATATAATATTCGAACGTTTTATTGAACAAAATGTATTTAAATTTACTAACAATAAAAATATGTATGAAATTAAATTCTAAAATATGCACATAATATCATTATATTAATATTATTGTTTCTGAGATATCCACAGGCAACGCAAATTTTTTTTTTCGTTTACATACAAATCTTACCGATATATTTATATTGCAGCGTCATATTCAAATTCGACCATTGAATTGTTCTATTTCATTTAACTGTAGAGCCATTTGCATTCAAATGTTTGAAAGTTTCTGTTCCTGGTGGTTTCCAATCATACTTAATACGTCAGAGTACCTATAACAGTGTTGAGATGTAAATTTGTGTAAACTAAATAAAAATACGCATGCTTATTATATTATTATGCATACGAATCTAAACTATACTTTACATAGCGAAAAAAAAAATGAAAGGTTATTTGAAATATTATATATTATTTTAAAAATATTATTGTACGACTAAATGTGTACCACATATATAATATTATACGAAAGTACCTACCTACCGTAGGTAAGTATAGGTATATATTCGTTGTTATCTTATTGAGTGCATTTTCGAATATACAACTATCTCGTATATTATTTCTTATGAAACGGAAGCGGAAATGAAAAAAAAAATCTAACTTCTTTTTGAAAACAAATCGCGTACTACGTCGTGAATGAAATTGTCACACAAACGTATAAGTCGTGTACGGACGAAATAAAAATAAAAACGAAATCGGGGTTTCCGTCTAGAAATCGAAACTAGATTGCAGTAACGATGTGCCTGGCATTTCTTATTGTAGCGAATATTCATGCTTTTAAACCCCATAACATTAATGACCGTCGTTTGCATAAAAAAGTAAGTGTAATATACACGCAGAGAAAATCTTTAGACAGTTAGACTAACACCTATATCCAGGTACTCGTAGGCACAACTAGAAAGATTTTTTATTTTTGGTAGTATTTCATATAGTTATTTTCTTTATAAATCCGTGCAAAAATATTCTCCACACCTTTCTACTAAGTTATTTAAGTTTATATACTTGCGAGTTGCTTAGAATGAATATAAATTTACATTAATACTAAAATCAAAAAATGTAAATGTAATTTTAAAACAAACTGTTAGTCGTCTGTCATTTAATAAGTTTTAAAATATTTAATTTTAATATATCGTCATTGTTTAATACATTTACTACATAGGTACACTTTTTAATAGCGAAATTTGAGAAACGGTTTTTCAGAATACTCGATCTACCCAATCTTTTATATGCTACATTGAGGATAATATTGATCGTGATTTTTTTATCCAATATTTCGGGCAGATATGAAAAAATACTTTTATTTTTTTATTTATTGATTGGGTGAGTTTATCCCCAAGTTTCCATCTGTATGTGAGTACTTTCAATATAGATTATTAAATACATAGACGTCTATAATACGATGTTGGGTGTAAAGTATGAACGGGATTGTTATGAAATATTAAAAATACTGGATACTTCTATTTACTTCACACGTGGTAATATGCAATATCGATGAAAATAATTCCAAACATCGCTTTATCCCATTTCTAGTCACAAAAATGTAAATAGTTTACAATTTACCTGTCGTAAAATAGTTATTAGTAAAATGAGCGTTTTCTTCATGGTGCAGCTGGGAATATACGAGATCCGTCCAGTGACAATGAGATACAGATTTCAGGTGCACCATTGAATGGAAAATCAATGAATTTTACGTCATCAAGTCATGTTTTCACCGTTAAATAACATGATTTTATTGTGCTACTTCAAAAACCTGCATGTGTAATGTATTAAATTGGTTCAAATGGTCACGCGATTCGAGAGAATACAAAAAAATCAAGAATAACGCATATTTATTTTGATTATCTAAAGCACGTAGGTACGGCAAGTATATTAAAGTATTTATATTCATATAATATATATAATTATAAATATATAATATAAACGGACCGTTAACAATAACGTAAAATTAAGTGTACAAAATTAATTTGAATAAAATAAATGGTATTGATCTGTAAAAGAAGTGTGCATTATTTATTATAATATATAATTATTTTGTTGGCTGTTGTAGAACTCAAAATGGTTATCATACATTTTAAATATAATTGGTTTAATGGGAATAATTTCAATCAGTCGAAGAAGAGTTTCTCATAATCAACAACTACCATAGGAATTTTAACAAGCAAATAAAATAAACATTTACAATTTTACAAATTCTACATAAAATACATACAAGAATTACGAAGTATATCAAATAAATAAAATTTATTGTTGAGTATCATTTTATAGTTGGAATTGAATCAATATCAAGAATAATTTGTAATTAAAGAAATAATATATCGAGCCATCTTAATTTTATTGTATACTTAATTTTAATATTATTATTTAAAAAACTATCAATTAAGTATTTTTAATGTTTTTACAAGCTAAGCATTTTATTATACCTAAATATAGGATGACATATAATGTATAATAATATGTTGATTGGTATCAATTATAGAAAAGAAAAAAAATGGTCACTCTTGACCATAATTGATTTTGTCGAGGACAAGAATTGCAAAAATATTCTCGTTTTCAGGATTGTATGGCTTATTACTCATTCCCAATCATTTATCAATATATATTGAATTATATTATATTATATATTATAATGTATTATATTACATTTGAAAAGTATTAGGAATTTTATATTTTTCTTTCTAAATCATTAAATAGATTAAAAATTTTACCAGAAACTTCCCTCAATATTGATGATTAGAGCAAATTGACTGTTCTAAAACGTAATGGAAACCCACAAAAGTAAAAATACGTCATTGAAAAACTAATACTATATTTCTAGTTCCACTCAAAGTATTAAATTTTAAAATATTTTGAAGACATTTCGACTTTATTTATTTAAGTTGTAAGGTGACTAAAATTGACGAAGAACAAAAACTGAACAAGCTAGCAAATTCATTAACGAAAATAAATATAATTATCATACCAAAACAATCAAATTTTAGTTTTTGAAACAAAATCATAATTTAATCAAGTTTACCTAATTATTATTTTTCTTTTAACTTATTACAATAATAAGATAAAAATCCTATAGGTACCTACATACAAGTGTCAGTGTAAGGGCAATAATTTAAATTTTTGTTTAAGACGTAATAAATTTCTAAATTTTTTTCACCTTTTTTTTCAAAACCGTTCAATAGGAAGAAAATAGATTAATTTTTATAATATTTGTCGGAACACCTTTTACTATCTTTAATGTAAAAATGTAAAATATTGTTCATTATTATTGTTTTGAAAGCTAGTTAATTGCGCATTGGCTGAAAACAAATCAATTTATGTATTAATTAAACATTATATTTAATTACCACATAATAGTATATAAACAATGAATAATAAATTGTATTTGGATAACAATTTTAAGTGCATCGTGGTTTGCCAAAACACTCCTGTTTTATGAAACTTTTTTAGATTTTTAGCTCATTTCAATATAGCTGTAAAAGCAATAACTTTTTGGATTTGTTTGAAATCTAAAAAATAAACGGAGAAAACTTTTGAAAATAATTAAATTGTGTTCCTAGAAAAAAAAGTGTTAATCCCGACAAAAGTAAAACCAGAAAACTTATATTAAACATACACTGGCCAGTTTATTGTGTAAGCAGTTCGGTGGTATTGAAATGGCAGTGTTGACGGTTTTTTTGATTTATCGTTTTGACTTGAATAAATGTTTTTTTGTTTCACTTGTTGTTTTCTATGCGATGGATTGAAATAAATCTAAATATTATGCAGTGACATAGTGAATGTTCTAAAAACATTTTTTTCTTTCTGAGGTTAAATAAAATTTAGCTTATGTGTGATTTTATTCGACATGAATGTTTGAAACTGACTAGTTTTGTATTTATTAACGTCAAGCGATTAGAATATTGTTCTGAACCAATACATTTTTTACTGCCTTGTAACATCTGCACTGCATTTTAAGTATAAATACAGTAAACAGATACACTGAAATAACTAAAATGACGAAACAGCACATTATTATACCTACTTAGATTTAAAGTTAATAATTTTTCTATGATATCGATTTTCGTAGTGTCTGTAATCTACGTATGATATTTACTGAGAATGCATTGCTTGGACTCTTACAGTTTATACGAACAATTACAAAAGTAGGCATATTATTCTGTAAAAAAATACAATATCCCAAGCTTTTTTTCATTCTTCATTACTAATGGTAGTTTCTAATGGTGACAGATGGCAGTGTTTCGATAAGGGAAAAAATACGAATAGGCTATTATACCAAGCGTATGACGTCGTTATAAGCTCAAAGATTTTCAAGGTTTCATTTAAATTTAATCGAATCAATTTTGTGAATTTCATAGCGTCTTCATGATAGTATTGAATAACAAGTACTGTGAAAACAATCTCAATATTAGTATCTAGTCTTGAATCAAGCTTTGTGTAAACCTGCAATTATGAGATGGAGACTTAATGAGTAGGTGCATAAATATCAAATAGAATTTTGGGGATTTCGCTTCCCACATCTCCCTTGAACATATCTTTTGAAATATTACTGAATTTTTATATTATGTTTCATTGACACATTGCGACCATTAGCAATTTATTTACTTACTCCTTTCCAAATAAGAGATACAGGAGTTCTCACTTCATACACCCATCCAGAAACAAAATAAATTACACTATCAAATGTTTTAAACAATTAAAAAAAAAAAAAAAAAAAATACATTTGAATATTAATATTGGATTTAATTATTAAGAAGAGAATCTACGGTCTTTTTTAGAAAATTCCTCTAAAATATTTTCTGTACAAATTTTGTTTGAAATATCTCTTTCTATATGTATTAAAGAGAGATTTGTGAATCTCTCTTGGTGCATAGAAATTTTAAGCCATATTTTAATTCTTTTCATTACCGGGAATGACCGTTTGCATATAATCAAACTGACAGGAATAGATAACGCCACTTGTAATAATGAGTATAAATTAGGATAGACAGATTTATCTAATAATAGTTTCTTCAAATCTTCCAACTCAACATCTTCTTGTTTATTTAAACGAATAATACAGTTCTTTGCTACTAACATTTCCGATTTCATCGTTAATCAATATTACATAGTTTCTACAAAAAGGCAAAACTAAAAAAATATTTATTTTTTTTAAATATTCTATATTATTATATTTTTTTAAATTGGGTCCACTTAATTATGGTATTGACAAAAAAAAAATATTTGTTGATTATTTATCATTTAATATTGTAAGCTGATGTGAAAAATAATTCACAAAGCCATAACTGTTTTATTTTTTTTATACATTTTTAAATGTATTCACGAGGAAGAAGTACAATTAATAAAAATAAATAATTAAGTTAAACTTGATTTTTTCCAATTTCTAAAGTCTTGAGTGAGAAACCAAGACTATGTGTAGTTCAGTTTTTTTCTTAATTTTGAACAATAGATGCATAATATGAATTGTTTTATATGACTTATTATGAATTTCTTATCATGTTTAAATTAAATCTTAGATATTTTGTTTAATATTAATAAAAAAAGATAATATATAATTGTATATATTTATTCGTCTGGGAATGATATTACAGCTCAAGAAAACAAACAAATGAAAATTGAAATCTTTTTAATTAATAATCCTAACAATTTTGAAAGAAGCAGTTAAACATTTTTATTATTAAAATGTAGAGTTGTGTTTTTATGGTTCAATTTAAATGATTTTATTAAAAAATTTGTTTTTTTTTATACTATCCAAGTGATTTAGTCATTAGGTATACCCAAACAAAAATAAATAACCATGCACTTATAGTATATATTTTAAATAAATTATAGCACCTATTAAAAATGTGACTTATAAATAAAAATAAACATTGAACAATAACTATTATTAAATTTGTTTATAAAATATAGACACTTAGACTCATTTTTGATCTTTATTCTGTGCTTAAATTATCGATTGATAAAAAAATAAATAATTTTTGAGCATAAATTTTCAAATCTACGAATTTGTAATGCAAATGGAGCTATGAAATACTTGCAAATTGTATTATATTAAATGCTATTGACTTTGGATTCTAGAGATTAAATTTAAAATGTTTTTTAGATATCATAACAGTTATATTTTAGTTGTTGGTAAAGAATATTGATAATTTATAAAAGTTTTTCTTAACATTAAGTTTGATTTAGATAGTGATCATTATATTATTTTAGATTATTTTATGAGATATAATTTGTGTACATCTCCCTCGGGAAAAATTATACATACCTAATCTAGGATATTGCTTGCGGCAGCAGCATGATGCATATTACACACAAATACAGTTACCATGGTATGTAAATGTTTTGGGGGTTGTTCTGCATTTGAAATGTAAATAAACACGAGATATGATATTATTATCAAGCAAGAAAAAAACGTACCTAATTACACGGAACAATATAAACACACAAATGCGCATACATTGAAATCATGAATACATACTATTTTGTCATCGGTAAATGTATCAAATTAACAATGTCATTACAATAATGAGAACGAGTAAAAATATTTAGTAACTGAATTCAGTTTTATTTGTCTTACATCGTTTCTTAAGTCTATCCGAAGAGAAGAGTCTATTAATGCGAGCACGTGTGCATACACATACACACACACACGTAAATATATAAGTGTTGTACAATCTTGCTCAGTTATATCAACGGATATATTTTCATCCCGGTTCAAAATCAAAACACATAGCATTAATAGCATGCCGCAAGTCTTATTAGTTTTAAAGGAAAACAAAAACTCGCAAAATTATTTTTGAAAAAGTAATGTTTGAGTTTTGCTAATAATCATAAAAATAAATCATATTTTATTTAGAGTTTAAAGAGTTGGAAATTATCGATTATCTATAATATTTGAAATTATTTGTGAAAATGTATATATTTTATCAATTATTGCAAAATAAATAAAAATCATAGTACTGAAATATTAATTACTTAATGGTATATGTTCACACAATGTCAATTTATTATTTATAATATACTTTAAGCCTCTAAAGTTATTCCCAGAATAACAACAAAAAACAAAAATCGATTAGTTTAAAAACCAGTGTTGAGTAAATATTCACATTTTCAGATTTTTTTTCGGTTTTCCTGATTATTTTGAAAAATGTATGAAACTTATTGCTTTTGAATCCTCGAAATTGAATCATATTTACGGCATGATTGAATCCCCAGTCGAACTAGATATATTTTTCTATCAGAAACCACCTTCAGAGTTGAAGATTAAAGCATATTTATTGCTCCAAATGATAGTCGCGCACACATCATTGTAAAACCAATATATTTATTATAACATAATATTTATTTATTATTATTGTTCAGAATTTGAAATGCATACTATAATCGTGTTAATGTTATGTATCATATAACATTTTTATTTATACATCATTACAGTTTGTAATATGATACACAAACCCTTCAGTAAAGTGATAGTTAGGTATTTTCTAGATCTATTTCTTATTTTATGAATATTATAAAATAATTATCTATATTCTGAAATGTACAAATAATATCCATTTCGTATTGTTTTTAGTTATATTTCATCAATCTATTAAACTTATTTTCTTCAAAATCATCGGATATATTATTTATTATTCTTATTAACTTAAAAGTTATACCTAAGTCAATACCGACATAAATATTTTAATATTCTAATAAATTGAGTAAAATTAGTTTAAATAATTTCAATATTTTTGTACATAGAAAATGATAATATTAAAGTCACTGTAAAAAGTAAAAAGTTTCTAATATTTTTTGAGTTGCAACAAGATAAAATAAAATCATTATTTTTCGTTTATGTATCCATTTTGTCAAAATTTGAATTCCAAAAACTTATACAACTAAATTGCGATTATGCACTTTTAATATTTTTGAACTGCTATACCAAAAATTGATGAATAATCTTGTATTAAATATTCAAACTTAAATATTACAATTTAAAATTAAAACGTATATAGAATTTGATTTAAATTGTTTTTAAAATTATATGTAGGTACTTATACTGGAAATGTATTACTTTTCCTCTCTACAAAGTACCTACCGACTGGATTATATTTTCTACCAGAAATCACCCTCGAAGTTGAAGATTGAATCATGACAATATTTGTTGCTCTAAATCGTGATAATGGATACAAAAAAAAAAAAAAATTCAAATTCACACATCATGGCATAACCAATACATTCATCGCGCTTCTCAGAATCTAAAAAAATATAATCAACATAGACAGAAATTTCCATGAAATTATTTTTTTTTGTTTTTGATATAAAAGGTCATAGTTATTGTTTGGAGTACTATTATCTTTTGGAATCATGTAGGTTGGTTGTATAAAAAAAAAATTGTAGCAAAACCTCACAAAATTGCGTTTTTCCATAGACCACACAGTTGCGAGTAAACATCAGTAAGTGTTTATCAGCTTTCTTTTACACTATAATGTCATGGACGTTTCCACTAACATTCACACAGTAACACCCATCCCGGCCGTTGTCGTTCCGTCGTAGTACTTAATTGAAAAACGTATTACGAGTTTTAATAGTTCGGCAGCATATAAAGAAGTTTAAAGTGGGTTCTATGTAGAATTGGAAGAGAGGTGAAAAAGGGAGAAAAAATAAAGCACGGTCTTTAGAATAATTAATAGGTAACCTAAGGAGAAATACTATATACAATAACGGCTATTAGGTAATATGGGAACATGGCAAATATTAATTTAATATTTTTTCTTAATAATATTTGTAGGTCTTTCCTTTGTATTCATCTTTTATTTTTATTTTATATAAAATATATAATTTAAAAACTTAAATTACCTATATTTAGCATTATTACAATGTTAATTTATATGAAATATATTATAAATATTATCATTGTAGTATTTTATGTTAATTGTTTTCGTATTGTATTAATTAATATTATACTCGTACTAGCTGTTCGCAATCATAGCACCTAACATAAAAAATATCTTAATTTATGAACAATTTTCTATACATATTATTATTCCATACATTTAGAAAAAACGGTATACTTTTTGTAAAATGTTAACGTATAAAATATGACGTTAATTTTTTTTCTAACTATTACTACTACTACTACTACTACTACTACTTCTATTATTTCTAATCAAATTAAAAAAAAAATTCATACTTGTGAATTGAGGCAGTATAAAGTAATTTAATAACAAAGTTTTATTATAGATCAAGTTTACAGGTTAATTTTTTTTATTATTAAGGTTTAATTAGATTAATTATTTTTTTTATATATTAATAATTGAATTTCTGCATTTCTGCATTTTAATTTTTTACAGTGTTTAGTGGAATTTAAAGATATATTTTATATTAGTTAACGTGTATAATATTTTTAAATATTATCATTCCTATAAGATATATTATATTAAAACTATAATGTTTCAATATTGGAATTAGATATAATTATAATTACCGTCCAGCTTAAATAAAATTTTCTTGCATCAATTTTTTTTCCATTAATATGGAAAATAGTGGTATCATTCCATCAGGGTTTTCAGTATGTAAATTGACCGTCATGAGCTGTCGACTCAAAATTATTATGTATGTCCATGCGACTATACAATTAACATATATGTAGATAGCAGTGCTTAACTTATAAAAAACGTTAAATGTCGACACTCGGTAATCATTTTAGACGATACTACCGCCGCTTAAAATAATTTAATTTGATAACATTTTACACTTTTTGACTTAACACAGTTTCCAACAGAGGGATACGTGATGAAACACGTAGGTACTTACTTTTACAAGAGTACCCATATAAACTTAATAAATAATAATTTTGCCAAATTTCGCCATGTAATAGTATTTTGATTTCACTTGATTATATTATTAGCACCAATGTTATACACTAATATTCTATATTGAAATATTTCAAAACCAAACTGCCTCAAAACTAAAAAAAAAATATCCGATAGGTGGCAGAATTTTTATTTTTCGGCTCTGCCGTTTAAATAATTTATTTTAGAATCAGAGTTGTAGCCAAAATCTGAACCCTTTGATAGCGGATTAGCCCATATTAACTACTATATTATCAACTGATAATAATAATTGGATAATTTATTTAAGAGCCAAATAAGTCTCATAGTTACGACAAGACAAAATACCTTCATAGCTGGAAAAGTAAAAATTGTTTATCCATTTTCACTACCTATCACTAGCACACTATAGGGGATTAATGGGTTCATGGCCCCAAAATTATTTATTATCCTTATGTTTAGCACTAATTCTGTTATAAATTTATGAAATTAAAGTCGAATGTAATACCTGTAAAATGTAAAAATGTAGGTATGGGTGTCATAGTGTTTAATAAAAATTGATTTAAGTCAATTTAGTCAATAGGTAAGCGAAACGTTATACTTCGTTTATGTAATAGACATTACACTTTAACTTCACAAATTCGGTACCTTTGAAGTATAATTATGAATGATAATTCGTATAAGAACTTGTTAATAACTTATTCAAACATTTGCATATTTTTCAGGTCGATCTTATTGTAAGCTAAGTAAGTTCAAAATACGAATTAAAACGTTGTCGATGGAAAAACTAAAATTTGAAGTACATAATATATAATCATATTCTGACATTTTGTAGTTATCATGAAATATTTTTGATTTTAAAAGCAACTTCGATGTTTTAGTTCATATTTTGATGGTTGGTTGGAAATTGCTATATACTTAGGTTAATATTTTTCGTGAACCGAAATCATACATTATTTGATTCAATTGTAAATTTGTCATAAAGGCGATCGAGACCAAATCTTTATGATCAGTAGCGGTAATTTAGATTACGACCGATTGTATAGAGTGCATTTTATCTACTAATTTTTACGGATATTTTTATTAGATAAAATTTAATAATTTATAAAAGCAGTAATATTCATATTTCATTTACGGGGAAAGCAAGTATCTACAGTGGGAAGTTGGTGCATACGAACCCACCACCTATAGTCACGCGTATGATTATTTACACCCAAGAGGTGCATTTTATTAGATTAATAAAGAACACTTAAATACTACAAATCACAATATTTTTATCCATAAAATTGATTTATGTCAAAGAATTCCAGGAATTTTTATGTAGACTGGCTTCACTCAGAGTAGTTTTTTTAATGTAATTATTTATAACTGTTTCAAATTATAAATATATATATATCCAAGTGACCCACTACGAAAATTATATCTTAACTTTAATTTACGTAAACTAATTGCTAAACGTTTATTTTCTTAAAGAACATGTTATAAGTGTTTTTAAGCTTTAAGCTTTATTAGCTGTATTGTAACGTAATATATTTTATTGGCTTTAATTTTTAATCTTTTAAATGTCAATAGTAAATTCAACTAAGAAAACCATGTTTGATGTAATTTATTTATTTTTAGAATACTGTTTGAGTGAATGTAAAATTATTTTGGTAAAAGTGATGCTTAATGTTAGAGAAATATTCTTATTACGAAAAGTGCCTGCCACCTGCAAAAAATATTTTTATGGTTACTTATGTTTATATATTTATGTAAATTTACGTACTTACATATATTACCAAAGTTTAACTCTATGAAAAAAGTCTGAGATAAATTGTCTCGAAAAAAATTGAACAAATAAAAAATCACAAAAAATGTTTTCCAAATAATTACATTATTTTATTTTCAATGTTTTATTAAGACATACAAATTTAACAACTAAGTTAACGGTATTCAATAAATATATTAAAAATTAAATGAGGAAGGGGTTGGGAAGAATTTGATTCTACAATAATTCACACATTTTCACTGATTTTACAGTGATAAATTATTTCTAAAAAATAAAATTATAAAAGGTTCGTATTATAATAATTACTTTCTAGTAATTATAAAGTTAATAGTTCATATGATAATTTCGTATAAAGACTTTTGTGATAGAGCAAAGATAATTGAAAAGCCATGACTCAAGGGGAATGACGTATAGATTTTATTTTATTAATTTTACGATAAATACAGTTTACACTTTGGAAACTGTTTCCATAATACGTTAATAACGAGCACATTCAAGGCTTAAAAATATGTCTTAATTGGTTTATTATAAAAAAAATCTCTTAGTGTGAATAATATACGAGTATATATAGCATATTTTAGCTTTTGATTTTATATTTATAATTAATGAAATAGAGGTTATAATTTTAATTAGGAATTCAGTATTTTTTATTAAGTCAAAATACTATATTCATATACGTCGAGTCTAACCTATTTAAGTGTCATAGTGCAAATAATTTATCTAATGTTGATTTTGGATACTCAGTCAACTGAAAAATTCATTCAGGAATTCGCAAAGAAAAAATTTTAAAACCTGATACCTAGATTTGAAATATAGACATGATCATTTTCAATACCAGGTCATCTAAATGTAATAACATCATTTTATTTATTTATTTTTAAATTTATGAGATACAATAATCTGCGGTTTATTAAAATACCATTATTCAGTTAATAATGTATTGAAATTTTAGTGTATATAACTGTAACAGTACAGTACTATTTAAAAGCATTGGGGAAAAAAAATGAAGAAATAACGGGAAATTTTACGTAAAACCCGTTTTTGACAAAATCGATTTTATTTTTTTGGTGTTACTCAAAAACAAATAACTCATACTTTAAATTTTCTCCAAATTTTTATATTAGCATTTTCTATACACGATAAAGCGTTTCCAAATGTTTTAACTCATTTTAATATAATATTTTAAATTAGAAGATTTTTTTTTTGTTATTTTTTCATTAAATGTTGATAACATTTTTTTCGTTTGGTAAAATAATTTAAAAAAGCAATACAAGAATCGTTATAAGTTGTTATAATAGTAGGTTAAAAAATATTAAAGATATATTGGAACATATTTTTTTATAAGCTTAAATTTTGGCAAATTATTTTGTAGTTATAGAATTATAACATTTTTAATTTGTATAGTTAAGGATTGACAGTTAAATCAAAATTTATCATATGTAGTATTTTATACTACAATCAAAAAAATGTAGCAATGATTTGTATTATTAATAGCAAAATAATATCATAAAATATACTTAGTAATATAGGCCATTTGACCGTCTTAGCTTATAATTGTTTTTCGTATATAATAATTTTATTTTATTCAATCCAAATTTGTCACATCAATTTTAGTAACCCAAATAACACCTAATGTATAGCAGAGTAGTACCCACTTGCATGCTTTTTTTTTTTGTTGGATTATACTATTGTAACAATTGTGATAAAGTAAAAAAAAATACATTGTGTTTGAATCAAATAACAAACTGGTTTTTGCTCTATTTTTACTTGATAATTTAACTGTTAATATAAATAATTAAACATAATAATTAGGAAAATCATTGAGTTATTTATAGGCAGCTACAATGTACATACATTTATCAAATAAATAAATTACATGATAAAAAAAAAATGATAGTCGTACAAATAATCAAAACGAAAAATGTTTAAGTTAAAATAAGTTTGAAGATGAGTTTTGTATGAAATTATATACGGTTAACAAGTACCTACGATGTATTTCAAAAACAAGCTTAAAATCTCAGTAAATAATTGCAAAATTCTTAGAAATCAAACTATTCCAATCTTTAAAGTATTAACTGAAAATTCCAAGTTCAGGTACTTTTAAAACAAACAAAGTTAAATTAATATTTTCTCTTTAGAGTATAATTTATATTGAAATATGTATAATATAATACTAGTCTTAATGTCAAATAATGAACAAACATGCTTTCTGAACATTAAGTGGTTTAAAACAAAATGTATTATTTGTTTATATTTTATAAAGAATGTAAACTAACATTTCATAAAAATAAAAATATAGACATTTATTTATCAAACATAGAAATTTATTTTAACTTCCGTTGCTTTTTACCAAGATATTAAAACGCAACTTGATCATATGCATGTCCTTCATTAAACCGTCCCGACTAGAGTTCTTTCTAAAAAAGGGACAGATATGAGTTTTACTTTAATGGATAGTCTCTGAACATAAGAATTAATTTAACAAAAAAGAAATTTTAAAGTACTTATCATAAACCAATTTAGTTTTCCAGATGATTTATTACATACTATTAAACTAAAAATATAAGGTACGCATCTGAACATTTGCAATTTTTATGCAAGTCCGTAAAATATGTATTTTTCAAACTCAAGTGTAATATTACTTCAGTTTACATAAATCGTTTTATTTTGTATTCTGCCGACCATTTTCCTTAGAGCCATTTTTCACATCACGTCATGGTGTAATATCGAAGAGAAAGACTTTTTAAAATTCTGTCAGCTCGAGGACAGTGTCGTACGACCGTGTACCATACACCATTTGTTCTACGCATATTACGATTTTAAAATAGTGATTGCAGTAACACATTTATATATTGATAAGAGAACGCGTGTAGTTTTACACGCATTTCTCAAAAATAATATCCGAAGAGAAAGAAAACCAAAACGATTTCGTTCCATATTTCCTGTGTATATAATGCCGAAGAATGTTATACCCAAAATGGTTTTTTTAAATTAATAATTATGTCCGATATTGTTTTCAAAAATTACATTAGTATACATAGATGTATACGTACATACGTAATTCGGAAAATTCGAGAGCATTTCTCGGTCGACCGGATGGTTTCCGGATTCGAGTAGAACGCGCTTACGATCCGGAAGCGTTCTCTGCAGAAGTAACGGTTTTTTATGCACAGCTTGCCAAGTGGGAAATAACATATCATAATATATTATATAAAAAAGAATAAACGGCAGCTTCCTGATTACGGGCGGCGGCGAGGTCGCGGGTCGAGCGGACACTCTTAGCGGATCCCCACCGAATTCTACAACATAATATTATAAAATATGATATCGTCTCATTTCAGACACTTTCAGCCACCTGCACCGATCCACCACCGGAATCGCAATCTCAATACGGGACGGACGGCTGTTAAATAATTCGCAATGACGTGTGCTCGGCGGCGTCGTCTATCACCGGTCGGTCTGCAGGCGGCGAAAAATAAAAACCCTAGCATTGTGAAACGAGACGGTTGCGGCAACGGACGAACGGCAAAAACCATAAATCACGTGATTCCGACCGGATTTCCGTTCGCCACCGCCGGCCCCGTCTAAAACCGTTCCCGCCATTTCCTGCGTCTAATGAGACCCAAAGGTTTTAATGCGTTTGTGATTACATTCATTCCCGCACGAAGGAATAACTATAAACACCGAACCCCTCCCTGCGGCCCATCGACGATGTAAATATCATGCGCACACACGCGCGCAGGTCTTTTATTTTCTCCGCCGTACCCTCTCACCGCATCATCAACCCCGAACCAAATAGACCCCAGCACCGGGATTCCCAGCACCCCTCGTAGCCCCATTGATGCTTTTCGTATATTTTTCATCCCATTTTACCCGTTTGGCTGTCCTGTTACGACTGCCGTTTAAGATGTTTCGACCAGGGTCCATCTCGCCGTAATATCAACTTGATATAGATGCACTAAATTATGAGTTTATGGCGAACCTAGAGCGAATTTAATAGACGTTTTTCATCGTGTCTCTGACAACGCAAAACGTTTTCGAGTTGTTCTTAGCTGTTGGCCGCAATCGCGGTCATACTATACACGTCATATGATAATCGACCGAAATTATGAAATACAGGTAACATGGCACTATTTTTTGACAAGATGATAATTGATATTAATTTATCACGTGAACAAGTCGTTTGTCCGTGTTATTATAACGCATTAAAAATCGTAATAGGGGCATATTAATTTTTTAGATTAAAGTTACAAGGTACATTATCGTTAATGTATACTATTATGTATTGTTTATATGAGATATAAGAACTATTACACTAAAGCGATTTTTGTATTCATTTAGGCATTCCATAAAATAAAAACATAGCCATTAAGAAATATTGTTTACATAATTTTAGTAATCACAGATGTTTCCAATAGTAATATTTTTCTTCACCATGCTTGTAGCGACAATTATGCGCATTCGCATTAGATAGGTTTTTAAAACTTAAAAAACACATAACAAACTAAACAAAATAATTTTAAAAAAAGTCATCAAGTGGGCACCACTCTGCTGTACAACAGGTTTTGAGTGGGTCATTTTAATGGAAGTGTTAAATTTAGATTCAATGATATAAAATCATTGAATTCGAAAAACGATTCTGAGCGAAGATGGTCAGCCTATATTACTAAGTGTATATTATGATATTATTGCTATTAATGTAATTCAATTTACTATTAATAATACATTAGATTGAATTTTTTTTATTGAAAACATTGGATTTGAAAATGCCATTATGTTTATAAAATATAATAACATACTTTAAAAGTTTTAAGTACCCGCGAAAAATATTTTTAAATTAAAACGAAATAATTAACATTGGTTTTCTTTATTTCTATATCTAATTTTGTTCAAATTTGAAAATAAATCAACCACATAAATATATTTTTTAGATTTTTTAAATAAAAATATAAACTACTTGCAACATTGTTTAAAATGTTCAATCCTTAGCTATAAAAATTGAACATTTTAGAAATTTTTAATTACAATATAATTTGTAAATACTCGAGATTTTGATGAATTCTGGTCAAAATTTGAACTTTAAAT